>VNJN01000340.1:0-82656 GCA_008042485.1 Drosophila mayri | reverse complement strand
TTTTCAAATTTTGTAAGGGGTTGCATCGTCAAAATTCAAAAAAATTAAATCGTTTGTTTATTGAAAAAGTAAGTATGCAGATTTGTTAGCCTTTTGAAAACTAGCATAGAACAGCTTTCCGATTCAAAATTAGTTTCCTGTTGGCCAAGTTATGATAATTGAAATTCCCAAAAAATGAGCCAAACAAATTTTTCAAATTTTGTAAGGGGTTGCATCGTCAAAATTCAAAAAAATTAAATCGTTTGTTTATTGAAAAAGTAAGTATGCAGATTTGTTAGCCTTTTGAAAACTAGCACAGAACAGCTTTCCGATTCAAAATTAGTTTCCTGTTGGCCAAGTTATGATAATTGAAAAACTTCCAAATTCCCAAAAAATGACCCAACAAAATTTTTCAAATTTTGTAAGGCGTTGCATCGTCAAAATTCAAAAAAATTAAATCGTTTGTTTATTGAAAAAGTAAGTATGCAGATTTGTTAGCCTTTTGAAAACTAGCATAGAACAGCTTTCCGATTCAAAATTAGTTTCCTGTTGGCCAAGTTATGATAATTGAAAAACTTCCAAATTCCCAAAAAATGACCCAAAAAAATTTTTCAAATTATACTAAAAACCAGAATGAAACAAAATATAAAATTTAATAAATAAAGCAAGAAAAACCAAGCAATTCTCTATATATATATTTTGTATTTACTAAAATCCTGTAGAAGCCCGACTTCACCTGTAAAAGCAATCATGGCCAATGTGTGCCTGGGGCCGATAACGTGTTTGTGGCCAACATACAATCTATACGTATAGGAATACCTTAGATTGCTTCCCTTTTCCATGGCCACAGGTGTGGTGCCGCAATCATTTGTCATTTCTTTCCCAGCCATCTCCCTCTGGAGCTGGTCGGCAGTTGTGTGACAATCGAAGCCTCGAAGGGCCGAGACCTTGGCCAATCAATAAATGGCTGAGTGAGTGTGGGAAGAATTCCAGCTAGTGTTTATAGTATTGTTATGATTTTCCGAGCAGTGTATTAAATATTACTCCCCTAGCAGAGTCAGACAATGAGCCACAATCCTATCGGATTTAATGAACCCAAAAGCCCATTAATGTAGACAGCATTAATAACTATAAAAAAGGTGAGTCCAGACTATTAAATATAATGACATCTAATTTTTAGGCTTAGCCTGGCAAAACCCACAGAGCATAAACATAATTTATAACATTTACAGGAATAAAGGACCTCTCCGAGCTACCAGCAGCAGCAGCACAAAAAATGTGAAAAATTAAATGGCATTCAGTGGGTTTGAGTTGGGTTTTACGTTTTCCCTTTTGGCCGAAAACAAAACGATAATTCAGGACAATAGAGTTGAGAAATCTTTGAAGGATAACCCTTCTACGCTTTACAGTTTTTTTGGTATATATATATACACCGAAGTGGACATCACTTTGTGCCTCAATCAAAACTTTTACAAAGTTCAAGATGTGCCTCAAGTATTGACGCCTGAAAAAAGGATTTTCCGTTATGTATATTTCCCCCCAAGGAATTTTCATTAATCATTGATGGAACTTTATTTTTAGCACAACGAAAAACCAAAAACATTTATTGGCAAACAAAATGTTCGCTGACCAGTCAATCTTCATTGAAAGGAACACCAGTTTTTATTACATTTATGCAGTCGGGCAGCACGAAAATAAATAAAATTCAAGCGAGAATTCAGTGCAACAAAATATAATCAAGATTGCCTGTCAAAACATCCGCAAACGGCGCTACGTTTCCCTCGAATGTTCATCGATTTTTGTGCCCGCCTTTAGTTTTTATTATTATTATCTGTGAGTTTCCGTCTGTCGTGTGCAAATTGGATAATAGAGCGGTAAATTAAATTTCCCGGCCCCTGTCCCTCCCTCACCTCTGCTTTGAGTGAAAGTAATTACCGACAGGTGGATGGATGGATGGCTGATTGACCATGCAAAATGAAGGCCTCCCTGCTGGTGAGCCGTTCCAGCCTTTGATTAAATAAAATTATATATAATTTTAGGTGGGAAAATTCACGATTGACATGTCTTATTTCCTTCTAAAGTAGGAAGCAGAAAGCTTTCCCTTCACAGATCAACAGGCGTCTTTAATTAGTAATTTCCTGGCTAATCAGATATCGACATGCTTTTATTGCCATAGCTAATGCTTATTTTTATATTTGGCTTAAATTCGAATGGTACTATTTCCACAATTATAGTATTTCCCTTCCAGATGCATCGAAATTTAATTTACTTGCTCCTGGTGCTCCTCGCTAAGACACAGTTGATACAGCCAGAGGGATGCCCAGGTATGTGTTCACATGTTTTAATTATAAATTATTATAAACTTTACTTTCAAGCTGGGCAACGCTGGGTGAGGGAACAAAACAACTGCGTCAATATAGGCCAAGTCGTAACCGATAACCAAAGTAAAAAATGTTCATCGGGTTTTATACCGTGGTGGAAGACCACGATCTGTATAAAGACGGGAAAGGGACAGGTTTTATGTCCCGAAGGTCAAATATATATCCCGCATATCAAACACTGTGCAATTTGGTTAATTGAAAAACGGAGTCCAGATCAGTTTTATTAGTTCTGAAAACAATTACAAATTAAAATAAAATTAGAAAAAGAACAAAACAACAAGTTATTTTGAGCAAATTTTAATTCAAATAATTTTATTTTCTACAAAAGTTAAACATAAATAAGATCTATTCTCTTTATTCTTTAAAGAACTCAAAGCTTAACCTTTGAACACTTTCAGATGCTGAACAAATAAATAAATTAAGCAAAGAACAGCGCAGGAAAGATGCACTGCATCTGCATAAAACCAGAGCCATTCGCACGCACTGCAATTCATGGTAACTGTGCGGCAATAACAGTAACAATTACCAAAGGACTCGGAGTGGGCCAGGACTTGACTCGGCGAGAACTCTGGCAAATTTTGCGGTTGGCATCCACACAAAAGGTGCGAAAAGCCAAAGCAGATGCACTGCAGCTGCAGATGCGGGATTCGGATGGGGAAGAGTGGACGTGTGGCATCCGGTGGATGGGTGTTCGGAAGCTGTTGCTTATTTGGCACGGGTTTGGTGGGTGGTGTCACCGCTCGGAGGGGGTTTTTTGAAATTGAAAGTTGATGTGCGCCACTGCAAATGTGCGATAAATGTGCAGCTGGCATTTGGGAAACCAGAAAAGAGGCATCCACAATTCTCCTGCCTCGGTGAATTGAACATTTTATGAGCCAATGAGTTGCCAGCAAGATTGGCAGGCAGGAGATAGGACAATAAATTTAGCCATCACAACTACCATTAGTCTGAGATTATATGCACATTTGTTTCCTTAGCGCTACGCTACTCCGTTGCTGTTCACTTACACAACGCTTTGTTTTTGAAAGCCTCATAAATTGCGCATACGCCATGTTGCACACCCGCCAAGCCGCATGGCTCCGCTCTTTCAACACGCATAAATTCAGCGAGTGAAATATTTGTGAGCCGTGAAAGCAGAACAGAAAGGAAGAAATAAAAGCGAGACCAAGGAAAATAAAATAAAAAGCGAAAAAGCAGTTAACTGAATGCTCCAGAGCACTTTAGAGCCACCGCGGCAGGCACAGGAGCCCCAGGATTGGGACTCCCAATTGACATGCACCATGCAATGGTATGCAAATTTCAGCCGGTATCTGTCTCTTTCGCTTTTGGTCTTTTTGGTGGCAAGTTCAATTTGGAAGTCACACCTACCCGGGTCCAACTTTGATGATGCACTCTCTCCGCGGATTTGTGTGGAATTTCACCGAGAATTTTCCGCCTCGCACACAGCCCCCTGGGATACTGAGAGCTGCCTGCGAGCTTCTGCGAAAACTTAAATATTTGTTGCCTTTGACTGCAGAGGATAATGCGCTGAAAGTCCCTCTACTGGTCCTCGCCTGACGTCTCAAGTGCCGAGGAGGACTTACCTCCACTGCAGAATTTACAGAGGCCCATCTAGGTCAAGTATTGTCAGAGTCAGCCACATCATCGTCGTCATTGTCATGAAAATTTCTCGTGCTAAAACTGTCACTGAAGTTCATGTCAGCAGTCGTCGTCGTGGCAGCACAGTGGGTCCAAACCCACAAGAACCGTGCTCCTTTAACCCACCTGAAGTGAGTGGTCTCTGACCCATCAGCAACATCAGCAACATCAGCAAACAAGAACTTCAGTGGAATCCGCACACACATTCGGCTGTGATTCGAGTATTTTTGGACCACAACCACCACCGTCCCATCACCGCTGCCATCCTTTAAAATGTGCAAATGTCCTTGGCGACTGACAGCAACAGTGGCAGCAGCGCCGCAGGAAGCCACCGCTCGAGCTCGAGCTCTCTCCCTCTCGAGGTAGTAACAAAAAATCGTTAAATGTTGGCCCTGTGCCTTGCTGAGTGCTTGCAAATGGTTAAGGACTAATGCCAAACTGGCCAAAAAAGGATAATGGTAAGGCAATGGGGCTTGAATTACTGGGAGAAAATTAAGAACAGATTGATAAGGCAAGTAACTAAATTAAATATAATAATTAGAGAGGAAAAATGAACTAAAATTTGGCAAGTAAAGATAAATATTCTGGGATCCTTATATTTTATTCAGGAATTTTTAATGTTACTTGTTTATAAGTTAAAAGAAACTTTCAACAATTTCTTCATAAATTTGTAAATAAAACAGATTGTAACTTTAGTTTTACCTTTAATTTCTTACCATATCTGTGAAATATTATTCTTTTAACTACCAAATTTGATCTTCCAATAAAAAGAACTTGCTTTTTGTTATTGTATTTATTTTTATTACTCAATTAAAATTTAGTTGGGACATTCTTTGTTTTGTTTTGTTCTTGTTCGGCTTGTATATGGTTTGCTTTCATATTTTGGGTTTTCCTCATTTTCCTATCGCTTACCCACACATACATAATTGGTTTTACCCAGTTAGCTCTTTAAATGTAATAATTATATGCAATTTATTTGAATTTGACTTTGATCTCTAATATAATTTCAATTATGTTCGTTTAGCTTGTTATTCCATCGTTTTGTAGTTAATTGATTTGAATTTTAAATATTTCTTTAGTGGTAACAGTTTTCCCAGCCGTGGCCGAAGGAAATTATTTTCCAATTCAACTCGCACTAATCTTGTTTGTCTTTGTATAGGTATTGTATATATATAATGTGTGTGTATCTTTCAGTTTTCAATTATTAAGTAGACAAATATGCAATACACTTGGTAGAAAAACAAAAATTGTGCCACCAGATTTAGTTTTCATCAAGTTCATTTATCCATCAGTTTATATATATATATGTATGTAGATAGCCCCGAGGGCTGAAAAATTGTTGACGTTGAGTTGACGTTCTCGAAGCTGCTTCACGTTGCTTGGGTACCCCTAATTTGCCTTAATCTGAAACAACAATGAGTTTCTTTGGTTTTTACTTCATGTTCATACGCATGTAGGTACAATTAACATTTTTGTTTTTATTCATTATTATTCTTTTACTTGTTTACTTTTGGCTTTGGCCAGACAAAGTGGAAAAATGATCTCCCAAAAATTGTTCAGCATTTTCCTTGCATTTTTGTCTTTGCTTGGTTTTATTTTGTTTCCTACAATAAATTTTATGGAACATCGTGCCTTTTATTTATCTTTTTGTAACATTAAGTTTGTCATTGAAAATGTAACTTTAGTTTAGTTTTAGTTACTGTCTTGGGATTAATTGTTAAAGTCCAAAAGCAAGAGTCAAGTTCAATTAGGTTTCCAATTAACGTAAATTGACTGATTGATTTGAAGTTAATCAAAGGAGAATATTCGTATTTCGAATCATTTTTATGAATGCTAAATTTATTAAAGCTTTGCAAATCATACTTAACTCTGCCCTCGACTTTTGTTAAATTACATTTAATATAATTGTTAATGAGAATCATTTCGGTTTTTGGTTAAAACACATTCACTTAAAAGTTTACAACTGTGTGCCCTCATCGCGATCGGCCTTTTACACATTTACAATTTACCAAATTTTTTGCTCTTTTCTTTACTATTTATTTTTACGCATTTAATTAAGCTTCATCTGTGACTGTGACGCTGCAACAAAATTCAACCGGACGAGTGCTCTCCTTATTCCGGCTGGGCTTCCCGGCGTGTCTTGTGGCCGCGGAAGGAGGCCTGGATTTTGGTGGCCGCCTTGTTAAGCTCGGGATCGGTTAAATCAATGTCCAGCTCCTCGGCCACTTTCTTGGTGATCTCCTGAATGTCCTCGTCCTCGGGCGCATCCTTGTTTACCAGTTTGCGTGCCAAGTGGCCACGGAATGTCGACTGAATCTTCAATGCGGCATGGCACAGCTCTGTAAATGGGAGAAGGAGAAGGAAACAGGGCTTAAATTAGTGTTCTATGTAGTTTGGTCTAAAGTGGCCACTTGGCCAACGCCCCAAAAAAGAGAAGCAAACTTGTCTGGTGTTCTTGGGCCAATTGAAAGTTTAGATGATACTCAAACAATTGCCAGCATTTGCTGTAAACTTTTTTCAATTAGTTCTTGGTCCTTGCTGGAGATTGTAAACGAGGCTAAAACATTTAACATTTGTTTTTATTTATTGAAATAGTTTCTGGCCCCAATAGGTATTAAATTAAGATTTTATGTGAGTTTCTTTTTCCCTGAATCACCATTAAATTCCCTAAGCTGACCACAAATAATTTAGTCACGAATCCCAGGAAGCTTGTAAAAAAGGAAATATAATCGAAATCACGGATTGAATTACTCCCACAACGCTCTTTAGAATGCTTAGCAGTCTCTCTCTATCCCCCTTTTCCTGGCAGGACCACGTCTTCCTGTTAATCCCATTACGTATACGCAGCGTGGGCGCAGTGGAACGCATATTTTCTGCATATTTAATCCAACCGCCAGCTGCGAGTGCGGATGCTGCTGATACGGATGTGAGTTGGATGGATGGTTGGTTGAAGCTTGACCACGAAATTAAGCTCCATTTGAAGCACTCGCAGCTGGCCAGGATGCATGTGGTGGCGGTTGGGTCACGCGTGCTACGTGCCACCTTCCTCCTTTCTAATTAGCCCGTAATTGTGTAAAAATGCGAAGAAAGTACGTGTTCCGAAGGAACAACATTTAAATTACGAAATATATGTAGAGCATCTAGAGAGGAAACTTTGGGATAACCCGTGTTTCCTGCAGCTCACTGCTTACCATTTCCCTCATCTTTTCTCATTGCTTTTGTGCATTTATGCAAATTTTTCATTTAAAAAAAATCTCTTCTCTTCTCTGGTGATTACATTTCCACAACGCTGCCTTGTGGAGATTTTTGCTACACAAAAAATTGCATATATTTAACTTGGCCAATTTCCCCAGCGAAATCCCTTGCCTTTGCCTTGGGGCCAAGTTGGTTTTGGGTTGAGGGAAAAGCGGCGGCGGAGGGTCTGCGTTAATTCGCTAAACGTAATTGGAGTTTGACCAAGATAAGCATTTGGCAGAGGGCCTCTGGAACGACCGGAAGCGGTTCTAAGGCATGTGCTATTTTATCAAATTACGCACACACGGCGTATACACAACGTGATCTGGACAAGTGGCACGTGCCATTCAGCTGCCGCTGCCGCTGCTGTTGCTGCTTTTGCATTTATGTTTATTTATAAAATATTTAAAAATATCTGCAAGACGTGCAAATAGACCAACGACTATGCTGTGACATTTGCGTTGGTCCGAAGGTCCTGTCCGTGTCCATGTCCGTGTCGAGGAGCAACTAGTTAGCCTCGGCTAAGCCCTGCTGAGCTGCTGCGGCTGCCTGGCCAGTAATCAAGCGTCTCTCGGGCGTTCCTTAAATAGAATTTGTGTCTATTTCTTTCAAAACTTTTTTGCCAGGCATTTCCTCTCAGTTTTTGCTGTCGGTTTTTTGTTGCTGAAAAGCTGACAAAATGTGCACTGAAAAGGGTTTTTTTTAAGGGATTTAAAGGAGGGAAATGACTATTTTTATACATTTATTTTTATAATTAAAATATTTTCTGTATGACAGTATCTTTCCTAAACTTTTTCCCATATAAGAGTGATAATATTACTTTGTTTTACTCTTATTTTTCTCTCTGCATGCAGTTTTTTTGAGGCATGGACTTTGTTCATGTCAGTGGCCATGCAACACATGTTAAAAGCCGATCACGTACGCTGCGTGTCCTGTCACAGGACCCCGTATAAGTCCAAAATCTAAGCTACAGTGTCGGAAAACTTGTCAGCACAGGCCGAATGCATGTAGCTCGCTCCGCTCCTGGCTCCTGACTTCTCTCATGGTTCCCCTCTCGGATCCTCCCTCCTGCTATCTCTTCCAGCTCTGTCCTCCTGATGGCAAGGCATACAAATTGAGTTTGCTTTGCTTGCTGGCAAAATGTCACTGCTTCGACGGGGCCTTGCACATGCACCGCCCACTTCCTGCGGG
This sequence comes from Drosophila mayri, assembly GCA_008042485.1. Classification (NCBI taxonomy): domain Eukaryota; kingdom Metazoa; phylum Arthropoda; class Insecta; order Diptera; family Drosophilidae; genus Drosophila; species Drosophila mayri. The sequence continues at coordinate 74,233 of VNJN01000340.1, read as the reverse complement.
TATGGCACACCTTTCCTTTCCCTGCCGGGATTTGCATGTGCAGAGAATACCTTCAGGGCAATCGGTCACGTCGCACTGATTGACTGACTAACACGCTGCCAGGTTTTTCCCTAATTTGCATGCAGTTCTCCTTTTACCTTTAGGATTTCATCTTATTTAATTTCTGTTTATTTTTCGCAAGCAGTTCCCTTTGAGTCTCAAAATAAACTCAATCATAAGCCACATCATCTGCATTTTTTCACCTGTCCTTCGCTGGCATTTTATATTGCATATATTGAAAGGTGAAAATAACAAAAATAAAAGCAAAAAAAAGGTTGAGCACACACGTGTATCATCTCCTCCTCTTCACAGCATACACAGCGCCGCTCTTGACCCACATTCTGCATAACAATGCAAATTTATATTAAAAAAAGTGGGGAAAATAAAAACAATGCTTGGCTATGAAACATGGCGAGAGGTGGAGGTTCCATTAGCGAGAGTGCACAAATCTGTGACGTGTGCTTAGTAATTGTGTCAGAAATAATAAACAAAATAAACAAGGATTGTCCCAGACACGCATATAATGAGCAAAAAGGTGGCAAAAATAAGGTGTTTTTGGCTTTGGAGCAGAATAACAGATGCTATGCAGAGAGAGAAAATTTGAAATCTTAGGGAATTTAAATATTTAATATGTAATATTTATGATTAAACTAAATATTTTAATGATTGAGAGCCATATAATATAAATAAGTTTCTTTTTGATACTTTGATTAATATTTTATTATTTAAAATGTATATATTTTGATGTTAAATTTAGGAATTTTCAATATTTAGAATTTCCTTACATCAAAAATTTCATATCTCTCTTTTATTTTTGAGCTAAACCTTTTTAAAACCAAAAAAATCCTTGCATATTTTATTAAGTTTGAAACCCTCCAAGGCTTTTCTTAAAAAATCTCTGCAAATGAATGTTTTTATCCTTAAATCTCCTGGAAAACTTGTTTATTTATTACTCATTCCCTCATATTTCTTCCCACCAGATAGTGTCCTGAAAGCTCCTCGGCCAGCTGTCATAATTACGATGTTAAGTGGCTGTCGTAAATATACATTTTAATTACCCAAACCAGGCTTCCACGGAAGCCTGCCATCATCGCAATGGCATCTGCCTGTGGCGACTCCATTTTTGATTTAAAATCGCGCACAAAATGGCCGCCCAGGATGTCAGTTGGCCAAACTAACGGCTGGACTGTTTACCTTCGCCGGGAGAATGTTTTTCCTGACTGCTTTTGAAATAAAGACAAATTGTGACAAATGAAGCATGATAATAAGTTTGCTAAATGGGACTTTTAAGCTGAAAGCAAGGAAAGGGAGGGAGGTAGCGAGGTAGGGAGGAGTAACTGCCAAGCTTTTGCGGTTGCCAAGATTGCGTTCCGGGTCCAAACATCTACTTTTGCTTCTTGGCACAACCATAAGGACTAAGCCCATTTTTCAATTTCCGTCAGAACAAAGTCTTGTGGTTTTGTGCAGGTTTTTTTTGCCCACTTTTGGGGTTTCCCTGGCGCTCTCTCTTGGCCATTTCCATTCCAGGCTTGTTATTGAAGCAAATAAATCTGCTGCAAGGACAAACAGTCGCCGCACTTATTGGCATCGGTTTCTCTTTCGGCTTGTAGATTTTGTGCAAATTTGTGTTTGTGACTCTAAACAAACCTGTTTAATTTATTTTGGCCCCGTTTAGAGCCCAGATGGGGCTACCGGTTGGTTGGCCAGAAATTCAAACAAAAACTTTAATTAATATTAATCCTTTGCACAACAAAAGCTGATTAAGGCTTGTGTTCTGCGTCCTGTGCTGGAACTCATTAAAAGTTTGCTCGATTTTAAGTTAATCCCAGGCCGTAATTAACTGGATTAAGGCAATGGCTTTAATTATTCAACGGATTGAAATTGAAATTAATGCCACACACTTTTGAATTCGTGAAATATTTAGCCATTAATTTTGTGAACTGTGTACAGGGCAAGGTGTTTGAATTAAGCCCAGCAAATCGGCATTCAAGCTGGGCAATTAAATATTAACCAAGTGAATTTTCCAGGAGCCTCAATAAACACGTTGACAGGGCAAAGGAAGGCGGCAGGACTTGGAGTTAAGGAATTTCTGTAAAAAGGTGCCAACATTGTTGAAATATTTAAGAAGCCGTCGGTGTTGGGGCTAAACGTTTAACAGCAGCTAAATAAATACCTGACCTGACCTACCTACACCTCCTCCGCCTCCTCCTGGTGACACGGTGACAGGTGAAACCCACATGGACTCTCTGTGGCCAGTGGGCAATATAAATTAGGGGACCAGGCTGCTTCCTACATTATTTTCTTGTCTATTTTAGACCCCCTTTATATATATATATGTATATATCTTTTATATACCTCTTATATGGTATATATATATATAGAAGTGTGTGTGTGTGTTTTTGGGGGGTTGTAGAGCAGGTAAAAAAATCGCCAATTCAGCGGCTAAACATTGTTTTAGCTTTGGCATTGCCTCTGCCTTTGCTTATTGCGTGTTTCATGTCAATGTTGTTGTACCTCCTTTTGTTTCTTCTTACTTTTTTGTTGTTGTTGCTGTGTCGCATGTTTTCTGGATCCGCCTTTTTGTTTCGAGCTGGGAGGGGAGCACACTTAACAATATACTTAAATGGCTTGGCCTGACATGGCCATGGCTCTTGTTGGTTGTTGTTTTTTTTGTGGGTCTCCCCATGGCGGTGTAAATGGAATTACAAGCTTGCTTAAAACCGAAAATCCAATTAGCAGGGCACGCTGCGACGCTGTTTTATCGCAGTTCCTGCATGTAGTTGTTACTTAGAGAGGGATTCTGCCGGGCGGAGGGGGAGGACATCACGAACAGGTCCTAAAAAAATCTGTCATAAATTCTGCTTGCCTCTGGTGTTATTTTCAAGATGTTTGCAAGACTTGTAAGTCTTTATTTATGACTGGGCTTAGTCTCTAGTGTAAATACAAACACAACTTTGGATGAAGTTACAGGAAAAACACAAGTTTTCTGGATTAGGCAAGGCAAACCTATATTTTCTTCTAATTGTGTTTTTAATAAGCTTCCTCTGACATGTATCGAATTCGCAACAAATTAAACAAAACCCACAGCCTAATGCACATTCATAATTCATCATAATCAAATGGAATCCGCCAACAATTAAGGCCAAACAAACCAGCCGGATGCAGTTCAATTACCACAGTCCTGAGGGGAGCGGCTTTGCCATAAACAATAATTAGTGTTTGGGGGACGGGGGAAGCTGTGTCTGATTATGCAAACCAATACAGCTAACAGATCCGAGGCCAGGCCGCAGACACAAACAAAATTTGGTAGGGCAAAAGGCATTAGGCCAACATTGCGTAGGTGATTCTCTCTGTGTTGCCTTTGGCCAACTGTAAACTGCAAACTGCAAACTGCAACCAGCATGTACAAGAAAATATCCTTGCACAGTTAGTGTCCTTTTGTGTGTTGCTCTCATTTGCATACGAAATGGCCTAAAATCGCAGCAGTTTTGGGCTCAGAAATTGCCTTCACTCGACCATACATTCGTTTTGTGTGTGTGTGTTTGCTTCTTGTTTTGCAATTTTACAATATGTGCTGGCTATGAGTTTACAACTAGGCCAACACCATTAAGCCAGGCCGCCAGCGAGCGATAACTGTGAATAATGATGAAGTTCTAATGACTTTTGTTTCGACTGAATCGGTTCTGGCTTCGATAACGATTTGTTTTAAGCAAACTGAGAGGGGGTTTTGCAATTTAAAGGGAGTTTACTAAATATTTTATAAGATTTTAAAGAGACTTTTGGAGCTACTCAAAGATTTCTATTCCTAAACTTAAGCCCCTTCACTCAGTTCTAAAATAAACTCAAACCTCGAAAGCATCCTTCAGGACAGCTTCCTTCAACGCCTCTAATTGAGTATGTGCTCGGTCACAAAGGAGGCAGACACAGATCCTCGACGTGCTCTCAGCGTCCTTTGAGTTCTCAGGCGAGTCTAATTAGCCGTGGCACAAATGTATGTATAGGAAGGAGGAGAACCATAATTAAGCCAAGTGGGTCCGGAACGAGGAGTGCAGATAGAAAAGTAGTGGCGGAGACGACAACGAGGCCACGTAAGCTCTGTGGCTCTGTCTCTGCCAGAGAATCCCTAATGCGGTTGCGTATACGCCCCGATGACAGCCTCTGACTTTTTAATGAGCCAGGGACTGCCAGGAACTTCTCCCTCTCAGTCATTGTGCCCTGGGCAAATTATAGCTAAAAACTGTCAGCGCCTGAAGCGTCTTAATAGGGTTAAGCCACCGCTGCTTCAAGATTTTCATTATTTATGAGACAGCGGCAGGCTGTTGGCGATTAAATAACCAATGGCAATGACACTGCCAGCCAGAAGCCCTTAACACTTCCGCCAATAGAACCGCCATCGTTAGTTTCAGGCAGGAGTGGGAGCCGGGGTCTGGGCAAAGTTTCCCTGTTGACAAATATTTTTGTTGCCTCGCAGCTGAATATATGTATATTGCGTAACAAGGAAAGTTTGCATTCCGGTCGGCGATGGAGGTTTGTAATTTCAGCTCAGAGTCGAAGTTGTGCACAAAACCGGCTGATTCGACGACAATGTGTGCAGGGGAATCCGCAGGAGTCTCTAAGGGATCAGCGGTGCAGCGTGGAAACTTCAAAGACGATTTGCGCACAAAGTTTTGCCTTGTTCTTGTCATTGTCCTGTGCGTGTGCAACACCTTTAAGCCACTGAGAAAAATAGCAAACTAATATGAAGAAATAACTATAAATATTCTCTCTAAAACCTATAAAAAAGGCTTGATTTTAACCTCATTCTTTTTAAAGGAAATTCCCCTTTCCCTTTTAGCCTTCTAAATATATATTTCTTTTCGGTACCCAAAGTTTTCTTCAAGTGTTTGCCCCCCTTGATTAGATCATGGACCTCGGCTGGCATACCTTTTAGAGGTCCTTTGTCCCTGGCTCTTACACTTACCCTTGTCGTTCGGATCGAATTCAGCCTCGAGTTCGGCTTTGGTTGGCTCTGCGGCGGCTGCCTCGGCGGCGGCGGCGGCCGATGGAGCTGCTCCGGCGGCGCTGCCATTGTTGGTCGCAGTTTTGGTTTCCGACTTTTTCATGGTTTCTCTCACTTTGTGGCCTCGAAAGACGGCTTGGATTTTTGTTGCGGCTTTTGCTGTAATTAAAAAGAGAGAAATAAGATGTGAAAATTGAGACGTGAAATCTATAAATAAAAAATTATGAATTTATTGGAAAATATCTCACGTTTTTGGCATAAAAAACTAACACCATCATCACCTTATGTGCATAATAATAAAAACCTGGTAGCTGCTCCTTCCCTCCACGTTTATAACTTTCTCCTGGAGAGGTTCTCCTCTGCCCCTCCCGGCTTATCGTTTCCCCCCATCAGCAGTATAAATCGATATAAATGAGTTTTATTATGGCCAGAGAGCTATCATGTGTTGGGGAAACTTTTGCTTTGGCACATCATCGACAGTTCTTAAAAACTTCGCCTGCAGCTTTCAGGCAATTAACTTCAAAGGGGTTGTCATGCACTGGAATCCCATTCCACCCACCCGCCGCCGGGGGCTACTCAATCGATTTTGAATCGAGCTGAGCGAATTTTCGGAATTTTTGGCTCTACGCCAGCTCAAAGGATAAAAGGGGAGGGAGGCAGGCACAGGACGAGGGAAGCTCGGGCCTGGCTAATAAACTTGAAGCGCAAGTTTCGTTTCGCGAAGAAAGGAAGGAAGGAAGCCCAGGAAGGCTATGTATGTGCAATAAACAGAAATATATTGAGCCTGTTCCTGCTGCGTCCCTCCCTGCCCGGGTCAGCATTCATTTTTTATGGCATTTTTCACGCAGATACCGACAAAGAAGCAAAGGCAAAAGCTGGAAAAAAAAGCAACCAACCATCGGCCTTGAATAAGTTATAATAAATTGACACGTAAGGCTTTCGGTATGCCAGCCCCAAAACACTATCAATAAGGCAGACCGAAACCGAAAGCGAAACCGTAGCTAAAAAATAGTTGTTTGTGCTTGGCACAAGGTTGCTCCTCCTGGTGGGCGGTGGTGCGATAAGGGTGTGTGTGAGGGGTGGGTGGTGTGGCAAGGTTGCTGCTGTCAAGTGGCGAGTGCTATGCTTTTAATAGCTGCCCACTGCCGTCCTGCTATTAAATCATCGAACATTCATCCATCTACTCTATATCTTGATCTGAACTAGAAAACGCAAGCACTGAGAGCTCTTTCTGCAGTTAGGCTTCAAGGATTATTCGACTTTGAAATGGTCTTGTTCCCACATCAAATAAAAAATAAAAACACACATTTACTTCTCTCGGGCTTTAGGGCCTTCCGCTTGACTCCTCTTCTGGTAACAAAACCAGCAAAAAATCTCATATAAATTGCATGAAGGCTGCTTTTTTAATAAATTCCCACAAAACCGTAAAATGTTTATTTGTTTTTTACTCGAGAGAAAAAAAAGGAAATGCAAATTTAACGCTGAATTGGATTTATTAATCTGCCAGCTGTTCACTTTGCTAGCAGCCTCTGGGACTCCTAGGGAATTATTTAAATCGCTTAAATAAATTTACATCTAGGGAATATCAACAAACAAAGAAATCCAACAGCTTTTGTTTAAATTTCTAATTAAAATCGGGGCTTTGTTTAGTTTTTGTCATAAAACATCATCAATAAATTATAATTAGAAACTAAAAACGGGGGAAAATGAAAATTTATATGGCACATAATGGCTGCCCCTGTTTTTAGTAAGCCTATAAAATGCAGTGAATTATGTGTGGCAAGGTTATTAAATAAATTTTGCATGCGGCTCATTAAACCTGACAGCCGCAGCAGAAAAACACACACATTTTTTTTTTTTTTTTTTTTTTTGGCCCTCTTCCGAGCACTTAAATTGAATACCCACACGGAGGAGGCAGAGGTGAGTTCGCACCTGTGTCTACACGCAACGCGTGTATAAAGTGCCTGACACTAAACGCAGCACGCACCCAATTACACACGGTGCCAGGAACAGGCTCCGCACGTGGAGAAGCCATCTCCGTACTTAATTCATTCATAATTTGGCATTTGCCGAGCCATAACCCGGAATCATTTCCGTTTCCGGCAGGAAAAATATGATTAAATTTGTCAGGCTCAAAGCCAGGCTCCTTGGCAAAGAGTCCTGACCGAGCAAGTTATTTACGTAATTAAAATTCATTAGCTAACGTCTCGTTCTCTTTACTCTCTCCCCTTCCGCTTCCTGCTGACAATTGTCGCTGATGTCCTGCGGCCAAGTTTTTCAAAATATTTCCTCCCCTCCTAATTAATGCAATTTCAGACTTTGGTTCGCTGGGAGTTTTGTCAGCTGGAATTGAGTTGTCTTTTAATCAAATGGTTCTACAAAGTCTGGAAATTCTTTCTATAAACTAAGCTTGTCTGTCGTTCTGTTTAATTTATTTCGATTTATAACCACGTAATGCCAGGCTAGAGAAAGCTTAAACCTCCTCGAGCATCGCCTGCAGCAAATTACGTGCAATTTATTATTTTAATTAAATTGCTGGTTGTCATCAGGTTGCTGCAATTTTATTTGAATTTTTATGAGCATAAAGCCTGGCACAAAAATGGTAACCGGAGGGCAAACGAACAATGCCTGGAGAATATTAAAACGAATGAGTTATGCAGGAGACGAGAGCCAGGGAATAACGAAGAAAAGCTTCCAGAAAAACTTGGCCCAGCTGTGTGTCTTGGCCTTAGAGCAACATAAGCAGCAAGCTCAGTCGAGCCGGAACTTAAATAAATAAGCAAAAGAGCAAACAGGACACCAGGAGGCAAGGCAGTTACTCGGATTTCTTTCCGTTTCAGTCAGAAGACATTTCATTTATTAAGATTTCCTGTTGTCCTTTGGGTGTAAGTGGAGTTTAAGTGGACGATCAGTGAGAGGTAAGGCGAGCGGCAATCAGAGAAACTGAGCTGGAATTACAAAATTCCGCATTAAATGAAGCAAAGCAAATAGCTCTCTTCAAAGCTGAGCAGCAGCAAGCTTTGGAATGTAAATATTAATATTATTTCAAGCCACTAAACTTGCATAATTGTTTTAAACCATAAAACCCTAGCCTTAGTGAGCTCCCTGACCACACAGGACTCTTTAGACTCTCTTATACCTCCTCCCTGAACAGCCATTTAAGTATATCAATTTCTATGAAAAAGTCCAGAAAACTTTATCCATTTGACGAGCTCCTCAACACCTCAACCTCTCGTCTTACTCCCCACCTGTGATATGATCTATTTGTGGCTGTCATATTTCCGTGGCAAATTAATGGCTCACAACAAATGAAATGAATTTATTTATGGACTTAAACTGCAACTCACACTGTTATCGCAAAGACACAACACTCAACTCATAATTTATTTAGCTGATTTATATTATTTATTTCCGTTTATGGCCGTGACTGTTGTTGTAAACGGTTGCCATGTTTTGTCCATGTGTCAACGGTAATACCCACTGTGCGTGGGTGGCATCAATCCATGACCTTGGCTGATTACAGTTTTGTAAAACGCAAACATTTATCAGAGGCGGCGGATCACGAAAGGGAAATGTTTGTGGCACGTGCTGGCAACCGCAAATGGGCGGCGGGGGTGGCAACTATTCTGATATATTTCGTTTGGAAATTGCTATAGGAAAATGGCTGAGGAAAACCGCACTATGTCACTCCGAAACAGTTGTGGGTTATCGATTGCAAGTCTGAAGTAATTCTATTCCTATCAAGTGCCTCTTTTTTTGGGTTGGAGTTTATTTTGGGGCTCAGCTAATTGTTAGGCTCAAATTATGTGCAGAGCCCAAGGGTCAACGGAATGTTTCGGCCATAAATTACAGGCTCTTATCTGAGTTAAATGTGACTTACAAACACTGACTTACTGGCACACACTCACCATCAGATTGGCCATAATGAACAGGCTTTGCATAATTAAACCCAGGCGAAAACCACAACTCTCTCGCTCAGGAAAAGGTTTATGGCGGCCAAAACATAATTCATGTGAATGCCCGGCGATAAAAACCAATTTAAAAATTCGAAACATTGCAAAAATAACTCATTTATATCTATTATAAATTTTATTTTCCTTTTTATGCTCAATGGCAGGCCTCAAATTCAATTTGGCTGCTCTTTCTCTTATCTAGGAAAACCCCTTTGCACATGAATTGACTCTTTTAATTGATTTTTATATATATTTTTTAATTTAATATCCAATAAAAAAAAAAAATAAAATTGAATGGTTATAAACTACATTTTTCATTCCACATTCCCCACACAATTTATTCTCACATTTTTTGAACTTTTATTTAAAGTTGCGTATACGCCACGTAGGCCCCTTTGGGCAAGGGAAACGTTAACTATTTTATATGCAAGATGGCGAAGCCTACAAAATTATGAAGACAAAAAAGTAAAGGCGAGAGCTGATGACACCATTGAGCCCATGTCCCAGCTGGGAATTGGGCGATGAGCCATAAGCTGGTCACGTTCTTCTTTAGAGAATAAAAAATAAATAATTCCATTTGTTGACAATTTGCTTACGTGCCCCAAAAAGAAATTTATTCAACTATTTGCTGAACAAACTGTGGGAATTGATTAAATAGATTTGAATACATAGTATTAGGTACAAAGAAAAACTTAATTCGAATGCAAAATCGCTGATTATAAATGCAATTAGTAGCGCAAGAGATAAGTTTAGAGTTACAAATTCAATTAAGTAAAAGTTTTGATTTGAAAAACTTTGTTTTGCCAAAAAAGATTTATAGCCAAAGTTGTTTTAAGGAGTGGCCTCCGAATTAAAGGCCTTAAGACGGGATTTCTAAGAAATAAACTTTACTTTTCGCTGAAACCTATGAAAATCCCAGAAAAAACTTTAAAACAATTTGTAAAACCATCATAAAACATATTCTAAAGCTGAGTGTTTCCTTCACTACCAAACCGGATGTGTTCAGGTGTGCTTGGCTTCACCCTCTCTCCATTAGCATATTTCCGGTATGTATTTACACTCCACACGTGCTTCCCTCCTTACTTAACTCTATACAAAAAACTTGCCAGCGTGTGCAATATTTATTATTAAAATGCTACTCAAAATTCGCCAGCAAGTTTTCGGGAAACAAAATTAAAAACAGTCAAAAGCGCGCGCCAACGCAGCACAAAAGTTTTTGCCCAAAAAACTATGCTACAAAAAACATGCTCGTTCCGCTACCATTTCTCATTTTTTCTGTTTGCCATTTGCCTTCCATTTTCCCCGAGATTCAATTTCCCAACTAACCGGCCGCAGAGACAGAAAGAGTTTTTCGGCCCAAAACTATGTGGCCAGAACGCAGCCGGAGACCTTCAAAAGTTGCATTTTTATTAATAAAGAAGAACTCAGGGACCCCTTGCAGTATCCTCCTTTTGTCCGGGACAATTTCAGTTAAAACTTATTACGTCGATGAAGCGGGGAGCAGCAACAAGCTACCAAGGACCATAAAAAGCAGAGTGGAGTGGAGTGCAAGTGCAAAGGGTTCCAGGTCCTGCAAAAAAGGCCAAAGTTCAGGTTGCTAACTGCCTTCGCTAGCATGCCAAATGGCAATTTGCTGGCCGGCTCTCTCCCGGTCAGAGGTCCAATAATTTTCAAGGCTCTCCTGATGCTCGACCACGTCGGGGTCATTGAGTTGAGTACTACTAATCGTGGATGGCAGGTACAGAATATGGAGCACATTTTACCTTCAATTTATGATTGGCAGGGGGAAGCTTTAAAAAGGGTTAAAAAAAATATGAAGAGCCCCGCAAAGAGGTTCAGATTTTAGAAGATAAATTTGATTGATCGTAAAAGAAGATTAAAGAAATATATCAGAAATATATATATTTTAGTTGTCAATAAATATATCTAAAACTTCTAAAATTATTACCCCTAATTTATACCCAAAAGCATGTGTGGATCATTAAAGCAAAGAATGATATTTGTATTTAATATTATTATTAAGTTTGTTTCCTTTTCGCTGGTTTCAAAATTAATTGCAGGCTGACATGCGAAAAATTAATTTTCACCTTTTTTATATACAAACAAATATATATATATAAGCCAGGCCATTAAAAAACTTAACGAAGCGTCATGCTTACGAGGAAATCTTGTACCTTTTCCTGCCTGCTTGCCATTTTCATTTTCATTTTCACTTTCATTATTTTGCCGAGCAGCGCGAGCTTTTCCGTTGGCCTTTTCTGGGGGTTTTTCCTTCTTTTTTTTTTTGTTTGCCGCTGATGCGTGAGCTATTGACTGCCATTGTTTGTTTTGTTATTGCTGTAGTTGTGAAAAGTGTTTCGCATCGTTATTGTTGCCTTTTGTTTTGTTTTTTTCTGTTATATTTATTGTCGTAATTTATACTTAAACTTGTGCCCGTTGCCAGGATTTCAGCCACACTTTTTGTGTTGCTTTATTGTTTGGCATTTTTTTTTTGTTTATGGGTCGCTGTCACCTTTTGTTTGTTCTTAAGTAAGATGGTTATTGTTATGGTTATGCAAGAGCATATTTTGTACGTGTGCGCATTTAAATGTCAGTTAAAATTAACAAAACTGTCAGCGTAACGCCGAGGAGTACAGTCAGAATTTGAGTTTTATCTGACAGTTATGGAGGATGAGGAGGAGAATGGCGGGGCAGGATAAATGTCAAAACGAGTTTGGCGGTTTTCAAGTGGAAAATTAGATAAATAATTGATGGTGGGAAAAATGTATACAATTATCTGATAAAATAAATGAGGAAATAAATGTTAAAAAAGAAAAGGAGGAAAATTTTATTTAAAACTTTTATAAATACTTTTAACCAGTCTACAAATATTTTATATAGTAAACAGTAAACTTGATGTGTAGTTAAAAATGATCATAACTCAAAATGTCACAGTAAAATGCTGTACAAATTAATTTACTACAACTCAGAGTCTCAACCCAAAACTTCATGGCTAATATTTTCACAATTGTCCATTAATATTTTATTACTCATAAATGCTTCCAAGACAGGGACAAGCCAAGAATATTTATGGCATAACATGCGAGTCGTTCTAAGCCCATTTAGCATTATATACACACATAATTCCTTGGATGGTCCAAGCTCTCCTCCAATCTCAATTGAGCTAATTCCGCTGTCAGTGTCACAGAATAAATGACACGAAGCCCTGGCTAAGTCAAATTAAGTATCATGTCATGTGTGTGTGTGTGTTTTTCTGGAGACCCCCAAGGAGACCTTAGCCAAGTGGACCAGACATTTCACTTCCATTTGCCCGAAAAGAAAAGCTTGACCAACCACTCAATTAGACAGCGGCGGGGTTGGGGAGACGGAAAAACAGAATTAAATTAACTGTCGGCTGCCCCAAAAGAGTCATAACAGGAGCGCAAAGCCCCTTAAATATAGAACAGGACACAACCCCATCTATATCTATATAGTATATAGGATGGTCTCTGCGTGTGTAGTCCAATGCAAACATGCAAATGTAAACATTGAGTGAAAAGGAGACGCTCGGTCTCGAGTGTCATTTTGTGGCATTTTGGTGCTTGTAGCTGCCGAGGAAATGGAAGAACAACAAGCTCATCAATAGACAACGCTAACAACTCCCACAGCCAGTCGCTGGTTGGCTATAAAGCGACCAGCTTTAACGATGATCTGGAGAGTAAAACCCAGGCAACGAGATTAAGACACAGAGAGAAAAATTAAAATGAAATAGAGATTTATGGGGAAGAGGATTGTTATTGAAAAGGGAAATTTATAAAATGCAAAAAGATTTATTTAAAACGAAATAGAATCTCTGGCTTTGTTTATGTTTTGTTTGGTTTATTTTGTTCACATTTTTATATAGAACCCTATTCTGGATTCTCTCTAACCATTTCTCACTGAGCTCTTAACAAATTACTACAAGCTTTGCCTTTCGTCTAGTTGATTAGCCAACAAGGCTGCCATTTTTCAAGAGCCCAACAAACATGAGGTCCTGAAAAGCCTTAAATTTTAGCAGCTGTTGAGTGGGGGCTCTAAGCCGGTTGGAATTTGTATTTATACGTGTGTGTTATTTTTATATATTTTTTGTTGCTTTGTGGCTAAGAGTCAACAGTGGGGAAAAGTAGCTGAGCTGAAAAGCAGCTTACCGAATTGTTTGTCACTCAGAAATGTTTGCAAAGTGACAACAAAAGTTGTTTATGGAAAGAGGAAAACCTTACAAAATTGCCAATTTAAAAATAATCATGATTAGAATGGAAGAGCAACTGCCAAGACATACGATATGGCATAGATACATAGATAAACTGGCAAATGTCGAATGGATGGAGCAAGCTTATTTGAAATTTATTTGAATGCATCTTCCCACCCTCCAATCCCCTCTCTTATGCAGTTTGCCAAATTGATTTTATGCTCGAAACTCACTGAGCAAATTTGCATTTCAATGTTGTCGCAATTAAATATTAAAATCAATTAAAGCCCCCCAAGCAGCAGCTCTGCTGTGCTGAGTTTTGGCCAGGTAACCGAAACCCGCTCTCGTCTGTCTGTGCTTACCCAAAAAACAACGATTTTTCTGGGGCCTCTAGGGCAGCGTTTCCTGGTTGGGTTTGTAATGAGAAAGTGCAGCCCCTGGCGATGGTTTAATTATAAATGCGAACAGCAAACCAGCAAAAAACATGAAGATGTTGACACATATACACATGGCTAAGAGATTAAAACCGACTCAGGCTTGAGATAATTGAGATGAAGATTAATTTTAATGGGGGAATATGTTTCCGATTTATTGAGCATGAAATTGTGTGAGTTCCTGGGAATTATGGGCATCGGGGGGGGAATATATATGTCAAGGAATTGAACTGACTTTAATAGGTTTGATTTCATATCAAAATAAAGGGATTCGAGAAATATCCTTAAAGTTTTCATTTCATTTCCTTAATAATTATGGCTTCTTCTTTGTTTTCTATAAAACCCAAAGATTCATTTCAATTAATTTCAAGGGAATAACATTTTTATGACTTTTTGGCAAGATAAATGGTTCAACATCAAAATATACAATTATTTCAAAGGGTTTTTTCGCAAACGTTTGCAAGCCAAGTTCCTAGCTGAATTCCTTCCAATTAAAGCGAAATTCCTTTGGCTCCAATCGCAGTCATAAATCAAGGACCTTCAGTATGACTTCCTTCCTCCCAACCACATATTTCATATTAACAAGGAATGCTGCAATGCCCCAATAGTTTGTGTTGTAAAAGTCAAAACGTGGCCAGGAAGAACAACAAAAGGAATACTCCAAATTGTGATGACGTGGCCAGCAAGCAAGGAAAAACTCCCGGGTTATGATATATATATAAATTTATATATATATACATGCAAAAAGGGAGAATAGTGAGCGTCGAATTTGTAGCCCAAACAATTCCCAAAGCGGAAAGGCAAATAACAACAACGAGAAGTATGCGCAAAAAGGACTTGCTCGCGACCATTTTGGCCTGAAGCTCTTGGGCCGGTCCATGTCCTCGTCCTTCATTCAGCACCAAGCCCCTCCCCCTCCCTCTCTGCCCTGCAATTTAAAAGCGGATAATAAAAACGGATTTACAGTTATGAGCACAAACATGCCGTAAAGCAAATAAATGCGAGAAGAAATCCAAGCGAAGGTGGTAAATTCTCGTATTTACAGGACCTTGGGCCATGGCCCTTGGACCTTCCCACAACCACCCATCCACCCATCCACCCTCGTCCTGGACAAACACGACCAATCCAATTAAAGCGAAAAGCAATTTCACGAAAAACCATTCCAGCCTTGAGGTCTTGCTTCTTAAAAGCGAAAGATACATTTGATAGCGTCTAAGTAGAGCGCTCGGTTTAATTAGATACTCGAGAACGAGTTCTCGAAAAGCTCTCGGGAACCGATTAACAAAGGCCAAAGGCACTACTGAAAGGCGTTTTGTCTCGCATTGTCTAGCTTGAGAGGGGCTCGTGGACAGTTGCATTGTCAGCGCTGTGTTGCGACGTGCCACAAAGGGTTTCGCCATGAAGAAGGAGGCGGAGGTCCTCACAGAATGACACACTTAATGCACTCGATGCCAAGGATAAGGGGCATTTTCCACCATTCAATTGGATGGCCGATGAGAGAGAGACCTGGAGTGGAACCAATCGGTGTCAGGGGTTTTTTTGTTTTTTTTACTTCCTAAGAAAACTTAAAGTAGAAGAAATTCTAAAAACTAAATAAATAATTTACACAAATATTTATTTTCATTTTAAGGATATATACCTAGTCGTTACAATTTCCTTTTTCCACCTTTTCACTTTCCCTTTCAGCTTGTAAATTTTTATTCGAGGCGGCAGCCTTATCGGAAAATGGGGGCGTTGCGACATTATCGCCGCTTGCATCTACGTCATTGCACATTAAAATTGCAAAAAATACGACACAGTCGAGTGGCTCTTTGGCGCGGAGGTCCTACAGGCGGCGGCGGCGCACAGGACTCGTGCCATTACCAATACCAATAACCAATAACACACATACAACTAGCAAAAGCAGCACGTAAGACTTTCAATCAGGATGCATTGGAACGGAAATTCTGCGCTGCAGCGCAGAAAAGGAAGGAAATACATGCTCGACTGGCTGTCTGAGGGAGAAGGGACTCAGACCCGAACCCGAACCCGTATCCATATCCCTGTATCGAGCATGTGACGGACTGTCCCAACTAACTATATCAAATGGCACAAAGCCATCCCCCCCTAAGCTTATGCGGCGTCATCTGATCTTAGTTTTCCTCTGGCCATAAGTGAGTGAAATTGGTTGGAGATGCCTTCGAGGGGCTTGGGGGTGGTGCCTTCTTGGCCATAACAAGGTTGCTGTCAGTCGGTTACTGTGGCAGCAACACACAGAATGAAAATGAAGCAACTTTGCCACTGACTTTGCATACTTTGAACTTTGCCAATACATTATATATATACTATATAGTGGCTGTTTAGTAGTTTGTGTTGACTGCCAGCTCCAGTCAATGTTGTTAAGGGAAAAAAGTCAAAAGTCTTGACAGAGTGTCTTGCAAGAAATATGGAGAGTGCATGCCAAGATGGAGGACCTTCCAGGGATAATCTGGCCAAGGCAAAGATTTTATAAAAGAGCTGAAAAATATTTTTAGCTATAGTGGCTTAAAGTGGACCTAACAACTGGTGATGACTGGTTACTTAGGCGTTTAATTGTTGGGTGTTGAAGTATTTAAAAAGGAAAGGAAGCTTTGCAAGTATATTACATACTTTTATTAAATTGTTTAAAACCTTTTAAATGCTACAATGATTTATTTATAAACTTGGGGATATAAATATCAATGAAAACAGTTCCAGGAAAAGTATAATCAACTTTCAGCAAGCTTTTCTCAGGAAAGCAATTAACAAAATGGACAGAATTTCTCGGGAAAAATATAAACAGCAAAAGTAAAAAGCAGCAGGAGCAAAGCAGGAGCTTATCTTACCCCCACAAAAGACTTATCAAATTGCCAAAAATATCCTTTAAAAAATGACTTCAAATCTGCCTAAATATAACCCAAAAATAATTGATGGAAATGACTTAGCTCAGGAATAAATAAAACAACAAGATAAAGGTTTGAATCTCCACCTGTCACATCTCACACACTTACTTAATATCCCCAAAAACCGAGATACCGATACAGATACATTTCAAGCTCTGAGATACCTTTTCTCTACACTCACACACACACACTTGAGCGCTTTCAATTTCCTGCCCCAAAAACGAAGTGAATTAATGGAGCAGCGCCGGGAAAAGTCCCGGAATACAAATTCCATTTAATGACCGAAAATCCCTAACTGAAATAAATTTGATTTTATTGACTGCGAATCAGGAGGCATGAGAGCACCTCGGCTCCTCCTCCACCTTCAAACTGTGGAACCAAATTTGAATTTTAGCCAGACAATGGATCTGCGCCTGATTTAGGAAATTACATTTTCAGGCCTCATTGTTTGGGGCGCCCCGAAAGTGGCGAAACAAATGAATTATGATGTGGCCGAGCAAACAGAGTGATTTCCTTTCTCCCAACTCCCAGCCAGAAAATCGAAACCCAAACACGTGCGTGAGCCTTGTCAACGGGGCGTATAAATCTTTTTCGGCCACTCAAAGCCCGTCCGTTTGGAGGGATCCCAGACCCATTGCTATTAAATATTTAGGCAATTTGTAGATCTATAACGATTTGCCCCTAATGTGGGCTATATTTATGAGCACGGCCTGAATAATTCACCTTGTTTCGGATCGGACACAGACACGCAGAGTGGGACTCTTCGGCATTGGGTAATTTATTAGCCACGTCTTTCAATATTTAATTGAATACGGGTGTCGCAGAGTTAGACAAATGGCCAGCACTGAGCTGGCCAACACCAGCTGGCGATGCGTGTCGTGAAAAGTGCGCCACTAAATTGCAGGCCAAGGCATCCTGTCATGGTTTTATTAATAGAAGGACCAACCATTTGGGCAGCCAGCTAAGTGATGGATTTTTTGTTGGTTCAAGCTTAAAATAGATATGAACTTTATCAGGGACTTCTTTTATATTTTTATAACAATTAAAATGGATATTATTAAGGGTTTTTATAAAGGTGTTTTGTGGCCTAGAAATTCTTTCCAAACTCTCATTAAAATTTCCCTAAATTCATTTTATTTAAGATTTTATAAAGTGTTCTTGGACATTAATCCCACAAACTATGGCCAAGTTCTAACTACACTTTAAGAACTATAAACTTTCTCAACTCTCTCCTTGAACCCTGATTTAATTTCCTCAACAATTCCCGTTTTCCAATAATTCTAACAATTATTTCCCTTAACGCAAATCGGTTGGTTAACTCTAATTAAACACTCTATCATCATAGAACCTCGGCCCAAACTATGCTCAAACTCTCGAGTGTAAGTCAAATTTATGCGTTGCAAAGCCCCCCGGGGTTTGGCTTTCGAGCCCAACTAACCATTAAAGATGCAAAGTCAACACAGAGGCACAACTCGAGCTCGAGACCGAAAAGTTTGCTTTTCTGGGAGGGCACACGCGGCGTATGAGCAACGCAAGTCGGCGAGGCGACAATTTAACGCGCTGATTGACGAGCAAACACGAAGGGCTGAAAGCGGTCGAGTTGGCCAGGAAAATAACTGTTTGCCAATGGCATTAATTATGTGGTCACCAAGAGAGGGAGGCAGTGGCAAAATATGTCATGAGAGTTGGACTAGTTTTGCATTATAATTTGACGAGTTGTGGCCGGGCCAGACCAAGGCTATTGATTTGAAAATAACAGAGTGAATGTGTGTTTGGTGACATGGAGAAGTGACAAAGGTGTGCCGCAAAATGTCAGGAGTATATATCAGAAATTGAATTACCGCCCAGCTGAATGCGCAAAACACAAAAGTCAAAGTCAGTGTCAACAGACGGGGAAACACGTTTCCAATTTGTTGGGGAAACCGAATATATACATATCTGCATGAAGGGCTCCTTGACATCTGTATAAACAGGGTATCAAGGGGGGTGTATACTCACACACACACTCACTCGGTATGAAATGTTCTGCTCTGCCAGGACATTCATGTGTCGTCCGCCCCTCTTTCTCTCTGTATTGTTGTTATGCGCCTGAATGATTTCTTTTGTGAAATTGATAACTCTGTGCCAGTGTGTGTGTGTGAGTGAGGATGTCCTGTATGCCAGATTGTTTAAAATGCCTCAGAGATCCCACAGCCAACCCTCAGGGCCCCTAGCCTCGAGGATTATAACAAATTAAAGTTACCAAACACAAAACTCTGTATGAGCAGGGACTGGTCGGGGTTTTTGTACACCATTTTTTGGTATTGTCATTGTAAAAATATTGAGCAGTCATGTGGCAAGATAAAACATTGTTGGAAAAGTACATACTTCAGCATATATTCTCAGACAATAATGATGATGACGATGATGATAACATGTCATTCGGGCAAGTCGAGCTTGAAGGAAACTCATTAATTTCGATAATAAAAATTAACTTGAAAGATGATGGGAGTTCCGGTTCGGGTGGAGCATTAAATTGCTAAGATATTAATGGTTTTTACTGGGGAAAATAAGATAAACAAAGGGTTTTGTGTATAAAAGATAATATTAACTTCAAGCTGAGGAGTTTTGTATTAAATTAATGTTTCCTCATGTATTAATAATTATTATAATACGATTAAGGATCCCTTTTGTTCAGTCTTCTTTAATTATTTCCAGTAATTCTTTTTAGTTAACCATTAAAGCTAAAGTTAGAAGTTATCTCTTCTTAAGAAACCTTTTTAATAACCTTTTCTTTAAAGGAAAATATTCAACTGTTTCTCCAAGATATTTCCCCGCTCATGTGCCCTGCCATCCATCACATTTGTTTAATTTTATTTCCCAATACGATTTACAAAATAAAAGAAAGAAAGACTGTGTCGTGTTTGCATTTGCATAACGCCTCTCGTTTCGTTTCGTTTCCTTTTCGTTTATTTATTTTTTCAAATTATGCGCTAAGCGGGACTTGCCAATGATTGATTGGCCAAAGAGGCGGCACGGCATTAGCCATATATCCTTGGCATGGCTCTGAAGCTCACGTAAAGCAAGTCATAAAAATATTTCACCGAATAATAAAAAGTGAAACAGAGCACCAAAAAAAAAAAGAAAATAAAGAGACCTGCGAACTGAACCTTTGGCGGAATAACAAAACGTTGTAGGTCATGTGTCATCCGCAGAGTTTCCAGTTCCGCTTTTTGTTTTCTTTCATTTTTTTTTTTTTGTTTTTGGGCCCAGCTCGTGTTGCATGTGGCATGTTTGTTTGCACTCCGCCGGGTAAGCCATATAGTACGGCACATAGCTCCGGGTGTGACGAACTTTAGCACAGGACAATTTCTGTGCCGCGGCTGAAATTGAATATTTAATTCTTGCTTTTGTCGCGCTTCGAAACAAATTCTTTTTCGGTGGCACAAAGTAGAAGGCATTAATGAAATTCCTTCGCCAAAAGTTTGGACAGCTGATGCACGGAGGAGAAAGAGCGCAGATGAGCCCCAGGATATGATGGCTTCGGGTGGGTTGAGGCAAGTGTTTCAAATAACTTTGGCTTAGTTTGACACAAAAAATTATATATATACTTAAATATCTATATACAGAAAGGAATTTAGCATTGGAATTTTTATTTTGTGTCACACAAAATGATATGAAAATTTTTAAAAGAATTTATGTTAGCGGCTTGTTAGCTTTGTGAAGCATTTTCGGATATTTATAAAAGGTATTTAGGGGATTAATTAAATGGCAAATATAAAAACTAAACTATAAAGATCTTATGATCTATAATTATTATTATTTTTTGGTTTACTAAATTCTAAAGTATTTTTGAAGCTATATTTTATTTGCCTTAATAATTTATTTTGTATTTTCCAACAGCTTTTCAGAGATTAAGTTTCTTATAAAATCTATTACCTTTTTAGAACTTTTGAAATTAAATTTAATGCAATTAAAAATGTAAAAAATTATTTAAAGCTGTCTTATTTACTCTCATAAAATCTGCCTTATTTATAAATTATATTCATATTTTTTGACAGTTTATTGAAGATTATTTTGAATTAAAATTAATCATTTGAAGACTTTTTCATTAAGAAAAAATGAATAAACTGTAGCTTTTTTATGTATGAATATTAATAAATATATTTGCAGTTATTTAGTTTATTAAAATTGTTCTTGCATATTCACAAAATATTAAATTTATATATTAAATATATATTTTAAATACTTTTTTATTTTATTCCTAAATTTCAATGTTTAATTTGGCGAAAATTAAGGCTCATTACAATGCCCTTTATTGTTACTTTTAGTTTCTTTCCTTTGACTCTTATTTAAACAAACATTTCGGGTTAATGATCCCTTACACATATATACATTAAAAAAAGAACAGGAAATGCCCCTTTCCTTCGCCTTTGCCCTTGTTAATCCCTCACCATTCGCCACCGCTTATCCTGATCCCTTCTGGCGCCTACTTTAATGCCACTTAATTAAATTGGACGCTTCGCTAAAAGAGCTCTCGGCTCAGCTGCAGAACAGAACCGAAAAAAATGAGTCTCAAAAAGAAATATTTCACCCAACAACATCAACACTCAATCATTAAGAACCCCAGAAAAAAAAGAAAATATATGACAAAGCGAATCAGGTCACAGAAATAAAAAGAAATAAAATCGGAATAAATATTTCATTCCAGGACATGGGAGGAAGCCCATAATTACCATCGTATGTCGATGTACGTAATAATAAAATCAAATATGCCAAATTTGGGCGTCAATTTTAAGCTGATTAGATGCAAATAGCTGTGATAAAGATAAAAATACCAAATCAATATCAAACTAAGTCGTTCTCCGCCGCTGATGACACTTCAAAACCAACTACAAGGAGCAGGAAAAAATTGCAGAGGCCAGCACAGGCAGATTTTATGTTATTTTTATGTTAAAAATAGGGAACTTGGGGGGGGGTGGGGCACTCGGTGTGGGTGGGTGTTCGAGTGTAAGGAAGGAAACACACACAAAAAGTTTTATTTATTCATGGGCACGGACGGAATGGTGTGCGTCACCAGGAAGGAGTCACAACTGAGATGTTACCCAACTGAGGGAACTCAGCAATATTTATTTTACTAGCGGAAAGGTGTCTTTTAAGTTGTAAAATCAACAGCAGAAAAATAATCTTTAGAGAGACAAATATTAAAAAAAAATATTAACTATAACCAGAAATATATTTTCTACATTTCATAATAATTATAAATACCTTAGCAGCTCTTGGAAAATGTCTCAACACAGAGGACCAACCGATAGTTTGCCTCACACTCTATAAATATTTAAATTCGCGCGCACTTTCCCTTTTCTCTCTCTTTCTGCTGGTGAAAGGGACACTGAAAGGACTTCCGACTGGCTTTCTTTAGGGGCAACCTATCGAACCGAACGCTCCGCTTGATTTGTGAAACTGGCCTCGTTTGGCCCTGTGGGTTTGGTTAAAAACGTGCTTCTTCTGGCCCTGTTAACCGTTCGGCTTTTCCCCGAACACCGAACATCGGGATATGTTGTTGTGTCTTCTTTGGGCCGCTGTTAAGCGGCCAACACAAAAAAAGAAAATGTAGGTCTCATCGTGGCGGGAAATGAGTGGGAAATTAATCGGCAACACCTTGAGTGAAGTTCACTCAGCTTTCAGCTTTTTCTAGCAAAGCTTCTTCCTTTAGCTTTTCCCATAATTTCCCTGTATTTTATTCCTTAAATACGTTTTATATTAAATACCTGTTGGTGTTGCAAATAAGCTGATGCGTTTGGTAAATTGTTAAATGCCAATAGTTACCTGCAAATAAATAAAAATTAAATTGAAATCAGTGAAAATGAAGGGAAAGCAACTGAAACACACAAAGAAATCACAAGTAACAACCAACTCGCTAATAGAGGGATTTTATGGATGCTTATACAGGGAAATTTTGGTTAGTTTTGAAAGAAAATTTATAGCATAAAGCTTTAAGAAAAGCTTGTTTTTAGGTTGTTTAGAAAAAGTATTGCCAGCTAAAAAAATATTATATTTGAAGTTTTAGAGAGAAGAAAACATGCCAATTAAAGTTTATATTTAACGAGTTTTTTTTTTAAGAAAAATCTAGGGGAAAAAACATTGTTAAAAACGTGCAATTATCTAGCCAACTTCTGCCTATTTCTCGATTAGTATTAACACCAACAATTGCATTAACAATAACGACAACAACAACACCAATAACAACAACAACAACAGTAATATCTCTAACTAAAAAGAGATATCTTTCCGCCAATTGCCAAGGCAGCAAGGCTTTGTAGGATATATCTTTTGGTTAATCACACACCGGTTGAGGGCTTTGTTGTTGGCTAAAACGAATTGACATCGAATTTAAAGTCGAGATCCAAGTTTTTCAATGGATTTCGACGGATCTTTTTGCTGCCATGATGATGATGATGATGTGGTATGTGTATCTCCACTTCCGGTTCTTCATCATAATTGTTTTTTGTTTTTTTTTTTTTGTTTTTTGGGGTTTCATTTAGCAAATAAGTCAGGTGTGTTTGGGTGTACAGAGATAAATACAGAAGAAAAACCATTAATATATATGGATATATATATATAAATTATTATGTAAAATGATGCAATCAGAAGTTGAGGATAATGAAGTGGTTGAATTAAATGTATTTTATAAGCAAGAGAGAAAGAGAGAGTCGAGAGCAGTTGCACATTCACAGTTCACATGGACAAGACACACGCAATCGTAAATGTATATCGTAAATGAAAACGCTGCGTATACGCAATATTTGTTTATACAAGTCAATTTCACCGCAACACGCACACCGCCACCCGCCTCTGTTTGACGTCCTTAGGCATTTCAAGTGCCTTTTGTCACTGAACTTCCCTTTGCCCGCTCCTTATTAACGCCACGGCAATATCATAAATTTTCAGCTAATTTCCTGCACACACAACTTTTTAATCATATAAATAGCCATAAAGAGTGCTGGAATAGCGAAAAGTTGTGCCTTATTTGAGAAAAGCGAAACTTCTACCCCCCAAAAATGAAATGCTAGGCATTACATTGTGTCTAGGTTGGGGTTTTGTATTTGTATTTGTATATATATATCCCTATTCCTGTGCCTGTAAAGTGCCATTGCCGGCAAAGTTATGGCATAAAAAAATTGCCAAGTGGAGTTTGGCCAAAGTTGAACTTGGTGGGGCTAAAAGTACGTTTTCAGAGTACGCAATAAAGTTTGAATACCTGCGAAGAGATAAAGGCTTTGTTAAGAGTCCTTTGTCTCATGGAAATATAAGAATTAATATGAAAAAAAAAACCAAAGGATGCTCTAAAGTCTTTATAGTTTTAGTGTGATGAATAAAATCTTTAGTTAAAGGTATTTAATTTATCTGTAATTGTAATATTTTCCTGAAACTTAAAGTTATAAAACTTGACAGAGTTCTTAAATTCCCCAAAAATTAATGTACAAATCCCTGGCTATTAAGAGCTTTAGATTAGGCCACAAATAGGACATCCTTTGCTTTGGGCCATACACAAACTTTTCCGTTTAGTTGCCATTCAATCCCCGAAAATAAGTTTTGTTGGCTGAAACTGAACGTCATTACTCCCTCCGTTGAAGGCAGCCAATAAATTTCGAAACAATATCGATTATGTGTATATAAATTATATACTCGTTCCCATAGAGCAGCCGCAGCACCAACAGCAGCATTTCGCCCCTTGGCCAGACTCGGAAAATTCATTATGGAATTAGCTTGGCTCCAGCAGTTTTCATTTCCCTGTGCAAGCCGCCGGGCCCGAAACATAAAAGCATTATGAGCGAGCCTGGTAAATGACAAGGCACTAACCCAAGTCCTGGCACACTCACACACACGCACACATTGGGGAGCACTCTGACAGGACTAAGTAAAGTCTACTCAAAGTTAGACATCGCACAGACGGCTGCCTGCCTCAACTTGTTTTCCCTAAACTTTTAATCAGGGAAACTTGCCTCCGCCTTTTTCTTTCTATTTTTTTTGGGGCCCGTGCAATTATTCCCAAATTTGCGAAGCAACAAAAACATAATCAACTTAATTGTATAAAGAAGCCTAGGCACAAAAATAAGTAAAAGAGCCATCAGACACGACATCTTCTTAGAAGTAAAGGAAGTATAAGAAAGGACTAGGTAATACCCTGAATAAGAACTAAAAAATAAATAGGAGAAAATGGGAAGAAATAGAAGGATTCCATTTTGAAGGATCAAGAACAGAGAAGCTTTAATCCATAAGAACACAATATAATTAATAAGTTAAAGTACTAAATAACATAAATTAAATTAAGAAAAATACTAAAAGAAAGGCTGAAAAACTTCTTATATTTTATTCTTATAAATTCTTTCAAAAAATCCCCTCAAATAACTTCAAATTCCGCTACAAACTCATTTCACAACTGAAAATCTTCCATAATCCTGGCCTAAAATATACCTGCACTTATCAGCTCATCAAGCTTTTCCTGGGGATTACAACATCCTTTGGCTACCAATCGGATTTTCCATCAATTTGTAAATATTCAACCGTGCAAAAGTAGACCCAACTTAGGGACCAAGCCCCCGCCAAAAAAGGCTTATGAGGAATTTGGCCAAATAGGGTGAATTGGCGGCGCCAAGTTTATTGTCCTGGCTGGATGGTGATGATGATGGTATTGGTGTTGTATGCTCGATTGCTACTTTATGCTTTGCTGCCCTCAACATACAATGTTACTGCTCCCCCTCCTGTTGTTGTTGTTGTTGTTGCTGGTAATACAATCAATTTCCGCTTTGTTTGTCAAGGAAACTCGGCTGCGAAAGGAACGTGAATGTGAAAGTGGCTTTGACTTATTTTCCGCGCGGAAGCAACACGGCTCTCAGCTGTCAATATTGTTCAAACATGACGTATACGTAATGTGGCACCCAACAAATACACCCCCACTGTCCGCGTTAAGTACGAAGAACCCACAACTTTTTAATTAAATTTGCCATTATCCCTATATATATATATATTATAGAATACATGTACATGTACCTAATAACCATTATCGTGCTTGAGGATAACAATGGATGGCACTTCATTAGTCGCCGCTTTGGCTGCTTGGGGCCATTTCGCTGGATCGAAGACTTGCGGTTGGGGTTGGAATTTCGAATTTGTGAACAATAATGGTGGTCTGGCATTGGCTTTGTGCAATTAGACCTTATGTTGTGTGCTCTTGATTAGTAGAGACACACACACACCAGGACACTCAGCCCCCAAAAGTGGAGCAGACACAGAAATATTTTCGGTTGAGTAAGCGTGCTTGAAACTACTCTTTTTTGGGGAGACAAGCTTTATAAATAACAAATAACAGCCTATTTTTGGTATCCTTGGCCCAATTAGGAAATTTCATTAATAGGAAATGGGTATAAATAAGACATTATCCTGGAATTATACTGATTATGATGACTCAAGCTGAAATAATAACAAACCAATTTTAGCTTTAAACATTTTTGATTCCAGGCCATAAAACACAATAACAAATAATCGTTTCCTATTATTCACAGCTAGCAAAAGGAATTCTATTCTCTTCCTTTTTTTTTGGTTCCGATTTGCCTTTAATATATGTATCAGTAGCAGCAGCACAAAATACAAATTATATGCGCATACATTTTACGGGCCGTGACAAAAGCCAGGACAATGGGAGGACGTTGTGTCAAACTCCACCGATAAGGATCATAAATAATGTGGGCATATCAATTGCTACATAATAAATTCATAAGCCAGTCCACAAAAGTCAGAGTAAGCAAATTCTGCCTGGCAGTTGTACTTTCTCAGGGAAATTGAAAATGTTTTGGGGACTTAAAAAGATAGAAAGCAGAAAAAAAATGGTAAAAGATTATATGAAAATATATATCACAGATGTCAAGAATTATCTTAGAGAAAAGAAGGAATATATATTAAATTTTATATATAACACAAAACAAAAGAAAGAAAATGAATAAATAAAATATTAAAAATATTCCTTAGGCTTTCTTTTTAAAGAGAAAAATTCTTTCTTAGGAAATATACAATTCCTTTTCTTCCTAGAAATATATAATAATTATAATAAAAATTTAAAGATTTACAAAGACACAAAATAACAAAAAACACAATCCAAAAATTCACAAAAAACATAAGTTGAATATACAAAAAGTCACCTAGCTTAGGAACCCCTTAAATAAGACTTTCCTAAAAGGATTTCCAATAAGTAGGAAGCCACAGCTTAACTGCAATAAGCGAAATCCTTTTGCGGAACACATTTTCACATAAGAATGTCCCCAATCCCAGGGGCAGCATCAACAGTCAATACGGCAGCCGTACAATAAAAACACAGAGAAGGCAGCGACAATAATAACGAGGCGAACCTGAACGATGGATGGAAATATATTACACAAGGATCAAGTGGGAAAGCAGGAAAGTATCCCGTTCACCGGAAGCAAACCTCCCTCCCTCTCTCCACGCCTTCCCCAACAAATGTCAATTTATCATTTCCGCTGCGGAGGCGCCGCAAATTGCAGAGCTTAGGAAATGCTTTGCGCGCCTGTTTTAAAAGGCATTTTAACAGGACAGACACGCAGACATTAGGCCCGCTCGCACACATCACCACCACCAGCCATACAAATGGGTCACTAATGGCCCACACACACACCCTTTCTCTTATGCAGAATTCTACAGTTCTGTCTTGGCGCCAGGATTCTTCTTTGGACCCTCCACCAGATATTAAATATCGTTCGGGCACGCATTTCTGGCATTTGTCCGGCGCTTTAATGCCACCCGAGTGTCCAATTTTATGCATTTCTTTCGTGTAAATATGCCTCGTCCCCCCCTCCCCTTCGTATTATTCATATTTGTGGGCAAGGCCATTGCCAAAAAGTGTATTTTTAGGCCAGGACCTCCGTGCTGGTCTCCACGCTGCGTCAAATTGAAATTAATGCGTCGGTCCAACGTGGCGGATACGTGTTATTGGTACGAGGGCTCAGTTCCCAGGCGAAACAACCAAATGGACTGTGAACGTTCTGCTAAATTTGAATTTTAATGCCTTTTTGCTGGGGTAAAATTTAACGACTTTCGATATCTTGGCGTGAAAGTATTTTATAGTTATTGATTTTGAACAATGGTTGTTTTTTTAGGGGAAATGGGAATATATTTTACCATTAAAAAAATCGAATAACTATGGTTAAAGAGGAAAATATACAGTTTTTTAGACTTTAATTTATATTCCCAAACTAACTAACCTTTAAATAAAATCTCTAAATATATATTTCCAGCCTTCATTTACTAGAAATATTTCCCTAAATATATTTTATGCCTAGAATATCAAACAAAAAACTAAACAATTTATGAATATTCATATTCTCATTTCTATGTTAATTTTATTCACTTAATTTTAAGTGAAATAATTTGTTTATTCCGCTTGGCTAATTGAATCCCTGTTAACCCTCCCGCTCTTTCAGGCCAACGCCCAGCCTGTGTCCTGGCTTATCAACAGGACTAAACCCAGGGACACACCCCGTTGAAGGTATTGTGCTAATTAGACCGACAACGGCCACGCACATCAACATCATCATGAAAGTGACCAGTGCCACTCCCTGCTTGGAGGAGGGGCAGGGGCACAAGTGTAAACAGAAGACGTGTTTCCTTGGAAAATCATTTGGCCAATAAATCAAATTGACTGTTCGGTAGAACGAACGAACAAACACCTTATTTGCTCTCAATTAACAGGACATTTCTGACAGCCAAAGCCGCGCCTTTGAATGGAGAATCGAAAACGCTTCAAGAGTCATGAAAAAATTTAATTAAAATTATGCAAATTTCAGCCATCAACTGGGGGAGGAAACGATATAAAGCTTATGTCGCAAAATGTGCTTAAAGGCGCCCGCAGCCTTTCTTAAGCTGCCGCTAATGCTGCCAGGCTTTGTACGAGGAAAATCGGGGTTTATATACTCTTATCGTAAAGGGAATATGGGAAATTATCAGGAATTTAAAATAATTTAAATTTGTATTAAATTTGCTTATTTTTTATGAAGATTTTAGGTTCTTAAATATATATTTCTTGGCCTTAATAAATATACTTAAAAGTCTTTAGTAAAAATTATTAGAAAATGCTCAACTTGATTATATCATTTAATATATATTCTCCATGGATTTTCCCTACATTTTCCCCACTCAAATCCCTGAATATCCTTTAAATAGCTACTCAAAGCAGCCATTATATTCCTAATATATCTTCACATATCTTATATTAATTAATATTAATTAACTCATAAGAAAACGTAAGCAAACAAATTAATACCAAAACACTTCCATTGATTTTTCCCCACTCTACTTCTTGATTATCCTTTAAAGAGCATCTTCGAGTGGGCTTTATCCTTTCGGCAGTAGAGTTTAATTGCTTGTCTCTTGAAAGAGCTGAACTCAAACACTGGCTGGAACTTATTTGCATTTCACATTAGGCAAAGGCATCCGAAAAGGAGCTTTGCCAGGACTTAGCATGTTCCTCTCCTCTGCCCTCCCCTCTATCCTTTGTTTGTTTAGGCTTATACTTTGCATGAGTTGACATCTTTATTGGCAATTTATGTCCCCGTTCCCCGTCCCTGTTCCGGCACATCCGCAATTCGCAGGTAATTCCGACAGGGCGTGGCCAGTACATAACGAAATGAAATGGGCTCAGTCATCACCATTTCTTAATTAGTTGACAGGCCGCAAAAAGTGTGTGCCTTAACGTTGCCATTTCCTTTTCCGTTTCCGCTAAGCCATCAGCGGATTTATGTTTTTAATTTATTTCTACTTACACTGCCGGGAATTAAATCGTAAAGCTAAAAAGGAATTGAAATACAGCCTACGTGTTTGCAATACCAAAAATCGTTAGCGTAACAAAGCGGCTGTTTTATGGTTGATTTGGGCTCCTTCCCCGCTTTTCTTTATTTTAGTTTTCTTTTTATGTTGCAGGCTCCTTTCTGCCCTGCTCTCGAGGAAAAATCAAAAAAGTTTCAAGAGGGAAACGGCCTAAACTTTATAGTGAGTAACTTTATGGCTGGCAAAACCCATTGAAAGGAAGCAAGACAGAGGAAGACAGCTGGTAAATATTTATGAAACACTACATACAAATTGAATATTGAATATTCAATATTGAATTGTTGTCTTTGTGTGCCTGGCAGAGCTCATTAAAGTTGGCAAAAAAGTTGCGAGGGTTTTATTTACAAATTCAAAGGATTCACAAACTTATAATTAACTGAGTGAAACCTCATGCGAAACATTTTACTGGGAAAAAGGAAAATGCGCAGCTGCCACGAATGAATACCAAGGATTACATATATTTTCGGGCCAAATTAAAACACCCACACAGCAAGAGGAGTTCCCGTGAAATTACTAAGCAATAATCATAATTTGTGGCATTAACGGGGAATGAAATTTTCCTGGGTAACTTTGCCACCAACCCACTAACCATTGATAAAGTGTCGCTACACAATTTATCAGCGCTTTCCCTCCGGGAAACTCTGCTGCTGTAGAGGAAAGCGGTAGGGAAATGTGCGGAAAACGTCGGCTAAACAAACACTGGCTGCTGCTGCACCTGCCACAGGGGAGGACGAACCAGCACGTTGTGGTAATTTATGAGTCATTCTCTGGAAACGCTGTACGTTGGTTTTTCATATTTTCATTATTTTTGGAAAGAGAAAAGGAGTGCAGAGAAAAGGCAAATAAACCGCAGAAAAGTTGCCCCCAAAAAAAATATATGAATTAAATGTTTGCGGCTCTTTTGCCTTTGCCAAAATGGCATTAAACGAACTTTGAGTCCCAATTTTTGGGGCTAAGTAAAAAGTTATTGTGGTTGCCGGTGGTAAAAATGAATACGTGAGTAAATTGAAGCTAATTTGAATAATTTTTCATACTAACAAAAATAGGGAAATGTGCACTGGAATTTTCAAGTACTATTAGGGGAAATTTTGTAATATTTATTTTGAAAAAGAAATTTAGATCAGTGTATTGAAGTCAACAGCTTAGCTTTTATATATATTTTTGTAAGTTTTTAGTTTAAATATTCTTTTTGCTTCATTTATTTAATTTTTAATTAATTTACTAAACTTAAAAACTTATTTTAAGGAAATTTTTTTAAACAAATTTGTCTTCTAAAAAGTTTATTATTTATTTGTTTTCCTGCAATAAAGTGTAGCCTTAAAATCTTTTTATGTTTTAGGTGTAGAGACACATTTTAAATATTTTTTTATTATTAAATAATTTATTTAGTAGAGATCTTTTTAAATATTGTGTTCCACAAAAATCCCTCTACCTAAAATTTATTTATTTATATTTTCCGAACAAATATACTAGCATTAAAATCCATCCAACTTATAAACAAAGTATTCAAGTCAATTCTTATTTTATATAAACTTCTATTTTTATTTTTAAAATGTTTCGCTTAACAACCCCTTAAAAATAAATTCCTTTTTAACAAGAGCAAATCCTATTTATATTTTATTTACCATTTTCGTGTTTAACAGTTCACATTAAAGTCGTTTAACGTCGACCCCGAGTAAACGTTATTATCATAGGTCGTAAAGGCGACTTGTGGCCCCTGAAGCTGGGCTATGGAATTTGTATTATGATATGGCCCATATCGCTGGCCATAAACATATACACAACATACATACATATATATATAGTCCCGGGCCATGCTTATTAGATAACATAAACAGAAGCCGTCGGCGGAATAGCGTTAACGTGCATTAGGACTAAACTCTCCGCTCGAGGCGAATGGCCGGCAACGTGGCGGCTACTTAACCAAGTTAAGGATCTTGAACACAAATTTGCCATTGGCGGATATAAAAATGGAGTGCAGTGTACACACAAACACTATAGTTATATACATATATACATTATATATATTTATAAGCGTGTTCGGTTAAACAATTCATATTTGCGACACCATTAAGCACACGGGCGCGGGAAATGGAAGGAAAATGGGAAAAGTGCGAGCAAAATGGCAACAGCGATAACGATGTGCGCCCAGTGGTGTGTTGATACAGTAAACAATACCCTGAACCCCACAGGTCACAGGATTTCCTTTCATTCGAACACAAAAACACTTGGGAAAAAAAAGGGAATAATTAAATATATTTAATTTGATTTTACACCAAAATAAAACCTGAAAATAAATAGGTTGTGCGTACATTTCTATTTCAACTAAAATCTCTTCTAATTATTATTTACTTAAAGCCCTAAAAATATTATTTTTATTGGTTTTTGGGCTTAAAAATCAATTTAAAGCAAAAGACAAATATTTAAGTTGTTATTTTTATTAATAGAGCTTCAAGGATTTAAAATAATTATTTAGTTAGTACAAAATATATGAAATTAATTAACAAGATATTACGATTTTTGAGAAATAATTCTTCCAGTTTTTCTATTATATTTTGGTTAATTTTAAGCTTCAATTAAAATGTGTAAGCAAATAATTAATTGTACTAAAAATATGTGTAAAACTTATAATTTTAAGGCCTCATATATATATCTTTATATATCAAACTATATTTATAAAAGTATAACCAATGTTTAAAATATATAATCTCTGAAAATAAAATACACATTTCCCCAATTTCCCATACAATTTCTAACCAAGACTCCCCCGATTTCCCCCAGTGCACTCACACACACACACAGGCACACCGAAATGTTGAATAGGTGTTAATATGAATGTATTGGTTATCGAGAACTAAGCTCGGCCTCACCTTCATCCTCCTCGTCGTTGAGCTCCGCGATTGCCGCCTTGTCGCAGGGTCGGTCAATGCCATTTGTTGCTTCGCTTCCACCTCCATTGCCTCCTCCTCCGCCACCGCCGTTCGCCGTCTTCGCATCGCCATTGGAGATAATTGAATTTGATTTGGCGTGATTTGTATGATTGTTCGAGGACTTGCAGGAGGACTCCCCCTCCAAGGGAGGAGCACTCGGGTCTGGTTCCCCATTGCTGACCGCATCGATGGCGGCGCCATCCTTCGTCTTCAGCTCCTGGCTGGTGTTGCAGCCCATTTTCTCAAGGATTTGCTTAAGGAATTAATGTGGGATTAGGGTTTTGGTTTTTGGCGGGCCGCCTTCCCTACTTGCAGTTGGCCTAGGTTACCTTTATTTTGTTTAATCAATCGCACACACACACACACACACGGCCGCCTCCTAACACACACACACTCGCGGTGGGTAAACTAGTTTATAAACTTGTTGTTTTCTGGGCCAATTTTCACGGGAAACCGTTTTTGTTTAGGCATTAAATGTTTTTTTTTTAGCAAAAAATACGAGTTGTACAAAAAAGTTGGTTTTAGAAAAAGGTGCACAACCACTGGTTACCAAAGCCAAAGATTTGGAATTCGGAACACGGAACCGGAAACGGAAACCAGCTGAATCGAATCCCAGGAGCGCCAACTGACGACGACGACTGACTGTCTCTGGCTGAAGCTCAGGCACAACTGACTCTGAATGAATGCCGGCGACGCGTCCTCGCTGCGGATGCCACAGACCCCGAATGCCCGACCAACCGACTTTCCCATCCTGCAGGACCGCCCAATTTCAGACGGAGCTCAACAAGCAGCGAAACCAACGCCGGTAGTCAACGACACAGGGCCCAGGGAAGCGGAGAGCCAGGACCTCAAAAAGAGAGAGAGAGAGAGCTCCAAGTCAGGCTCTCTCTCGCAGGATTTACAGTGGGCTTGAGGTAGAAAGCAATGTGTGTCATAGGGAAAAATCTTTTAAAAAATATGACAAAATTATTGAGCTCAAAATAAATATTGAAAATATCTAAAAAAGTTAGAAATCATAAGGAGAATTTTACAATAAAGCCTCTTTAACCACCTTTCCTTCTGTTGGTTATCTGAATTAGTTAAATCTGCTTCATATCTTATCCACTGTGCCAATGTCCTGGCACTGACCAAAGTCGAGAGCGGCCCAAAAGAGAGAGCCAGCCCAGAGAATCACTTTGAAGTCAGGCGGCAAGAGCAGCTGCCTCTGTTGTTGTTAGCCAGCTCAGAGCTCTGGCTGCAAACGTTCTTTTTTTATTCGCAAATAAACAAACCGACAGAGCAGCAGCAGCAGCAGCTCTGTGGTAACTTAGGGGAGCTGAAGCCACAGAAGCCGTTGCGGTGGCAACAGAATCCGAAGAGCGCCAGCAGCAGCAGAGGCGGCGGCAAAGGCAATGGCATCATCATCGTGGCTAAAACCCACACAAGCACACTCGCAGCTGCGTGTAACCAGGCGTAAACAGCTGAATGAAAGCACACAGCAAAGCAAATGCAAATAATAAAAAAAAGTATTACCCAAGCTGAAAACCTGGCCCATAAAAATATCAATGAGAATGCTTTTTTGTTGGCTCCTTTTGAGCCGATGATAGCAATTCATAAAAGTAACTAGCCTTTATCTTTGTAGCCCTATTCCACCTCTCAGCTGTCAGCTGGCTTCCTTTGGTGTCCTTTCTTTGCCTTTTTGTCTCCTTTCTCCTCTTCTTGGTATTTATTTTTGGGAGTTGCCTCTGCGACTTCTCTGTGAGAGTGAGCCAAATAATTTGTCTTCTCTCATTTTCTGCCTTTACTTTATTTTTGAGGCAATTTCTTAAAGGCTTTTTGGCTCTCAAAAAATTTAAACAACGAATTAAATTTAACCATATTTTAATACAATTTTTAGGCCAGGCTTTGAGACACTTTAAAGAATTAATTCAAATGTTTAAAGAAGGTTGAAAAACTTGAACAAGTTGTTAGGTTTAAGAACAAATAAAGGCAGCAACATGAACTTTAAGACCTAAAACGAACTTTAAATTCTTAATTTGTTGTAAAGACTTTCAATATATATTTAATCGTGTATTTAATAAATATTTTAAGAACTTTAAAAAGCCTTAACTAGCCTACTAAGAGGTTTCAAAACTTTAAACATCACTTTACCCCTCAAAACTATAAAGAAACTTACAAATTATTTATTTTAAATGTATCTAAAACTCTTAAAATACATATTTTTTACAAGTGTAATCTCCCTCCTCTTCCTCTAAAGGCAGTTCCATAATAATAATAAAGTCCAAGTGCGTTTAGTTCTAGTTGAGAGTGGAAGCCACGCATAATCGTAAAGCCAGAGTCCCTGCATACATATGTAAACCATATAGCAATTTTAATCAAAAGTTTGCTCAGGTTTCTCTACATTCACATATATATGTTTATTTATATATATATATCCCAGCTACAGATGTCTGAGCATATGCAAATGAGCTTCACCTTGCCAAATGTGGCATCAAAAAAATGGCAAATAAAAAAGAAACACAAATTCTGTTTGTATGACAACCTTTGTGTTTTAAAACCAAGAATTGTTATTAATTAAAAAGAGAATGCTTTAAAGCAATTTCATTAAAAATACAACCATGGTTTCAGGGCGACAAAAAGCCAATTTGTACAACTTAATTGAATTGAAATGTAAAAACAAAGTGCAGGCGGCATACATGGCTTTGGTTTAAAATGAAATGAAATTGAATTAAAACTGAAAATTAATATTAAAAACAGGCAGGACAATAAAAAAATAAAAATACATACAAAAAAGCATTAAACAAGCAGATATTAGTTAAACCACAAAATAATCCGAAATTATATACTGATTTTGTGGGCATAAAAAGTGGGAAATATAAGAGAAAACATGTTTTTCATTAGCGATTAATTTTTTAGCACTTTTAGTGGTACTGCTTAACTACTCATGATTATTATAGATATTTTAATATATTTTTTAGTGCTCAAAGGTCAATAAAAAGAAGTATATCAACCAAATTAATGTGGTTAGCCTTTTAAAGTCTCTTTTTAAAATTTGTATTTATAAAATTTTAACAAAGAAATATTTTTAAAATATAAAAAAAGACAACCTTAGCATTTTAAGCTGCCTGATTAAGTACATTTCCCCCGTCTTAAGTTGCTCAATTAAATTTGTTCCTAAGCCTCTTTAAAATTTCCCCCTTAGAATTTCCACCATCTTAGGCCAAAATAATGACAAAAAGGCCAACAATTAAGTGTGAAGAAACGGCAGAGCCAGCTGCGGCTGTCCTGCCTCCATTTCTTTTTCTGTAGTTTTGAGTTCAGAGACAAAAACAGCCCACAGCCCGGGGAAAAATCAGGCAGCCTCAAGAGCGTGAATTCACACACTCCTCCCAGCCGGAAAAATGTCACGACAAACACAGAGAAAAGAGGACCGAAAGGACAACATGGTGCGAAAATTCATGGGCGCAAAATTCCAAAAAGTCCTAAGGACCTCTTTCAATGGCAGAAACGCGCGACGCGGCGACACATAAACCCTTTCAGGGTCCCTGATAAAATGACTGACAACTCTCGAGACGAGAGTCTTGGCCCGACTTTGCGCATCATTTGCCGACAGAAATGCCAAGTCATTATGTTGCCCAAAAAAGATATAAATAGCTTTGTTTTTAGATAAAATTCTCAGCTTTTCGATTTTTGCGCCCTCTTAGAGTGGGCATAAGAACAAACACACAAAAACAAAAAAGTTAAGAAGGAGGAAGAAAAAACACGTATACGCCGCGTTGGCTGTGAACTCTGGCCTGCTCTTTGCCCTGCGAGAACCCTCTTCTCCGCCTCCGCCGCCTTAGTCATTTGCCGCCTCCTTACTTTGGGTCTATTTTATTTATTTATTTTGCCTGCCACCCCTCCACCCCTCCCCCTGGGACACTTCTGCCAAATGGAAAGTTTTTCGCGTCCTTTTCAAGTCTCAAGTTCAGCGGCGCGCAACAATTTTCAGGTCTACTAGAAGACAAGGAAAAAAACTGACAGTTGCTCGCAGGATAAATTTAAAGCGAAAATCTGTATGTGTTCTTGAGATATCCTGACTTGGGGATATTCGCAAACAGAATTTCCGGGGCAAAACCGATTTGTAGTCGAGAAGAGGACACGGAATCCTTCCACCATTTCCGTTTCCTCCGTGTTGTTGTTTTTTTTTTCGTTGATTATTATTTGCTTTGTTGCCACTTTTGTGCTGAGCAATTTATACGCATTTTTGCCTCATTATTTATTCGACTTTTCACCTTGACCCCCCCACCAGGACCTAGGTCCTGGACGTGTTTATCTCACATCTGAATATATCTGAATATCTGATGTCATTTTCGGCGAAAGAAGCGTTTCTTTTGTCACCTCCAGTCGTTGATTTGTGGCAACAGAGAAAGTCGCTAACGGTAATTGAATAAGTCCCCCGGCATGATATATGTTATGCGATGTCTGTCTGTGTGCCAGGATATTCTTTTGGCGAATATTTCCATTATCCCTTCATGCTGTCCCTGTGACAATGCCAATTAATCATACGCAACGTTGAAAAGGCGTCGAAATGAAATATCCATCGTACGTGCGATTTAATTAATTTGATTTAATTAATGATCTGAGAGATGCTCAAGATATTTATGCGAAAGTCACACCCATTGGGGGGAGGGAAATCTGGTTATTAATGGTTTTTATATATTTTTGAAAAAAATTTATTAATTATACTTAGGGACATGTAGGCAAAATATTTTGATTTCTTAGAAAATATTATAGAAAATATGTTTACTACATTTTGTAGTTATTATTTTTAAACTAAAACCAAACAAATCCTCACAAAATACTGCAAACATACACAACAAATTTGATCCTTTCCAAATTCATATATTTTTTAAACAGCACTTCCGTTTTTCATACTTCTCTATAAACCAAACAAATATCTGGAGTAACTAACATTTACTTATCTAAATTTCTATTTATTGTATTTATTTATACGCTTTAAAGGAGCCTTGCCTCTGCTTATTGCATGGATGGCTGCATTCATATCCGATAACCCAGCTCTTGGCCATATGCCAAGCCAATATTAACCGGGGAATATGAGCAGACAATAGATGGCCAACGAGGAGGAGGAGGGGTTAGGAATGGGTATCGGGAGCGCGGAGCTTGGAGCGCGAAGCTTGGAGGTTGTCTGGCAGACAAGCGGCAAACCAAAAAATGACAGTTCGGATGTCAGGACACAGGACACAGTGCTCGCTGTTGACTTTAAAATCACATTCAAGAGTTCCCAGGGCGGCACACTCAACCGGACTTGGATATGTGTATAAGGAGTTCAATTACACGACTCCCTCCTGGCTGCATGCCTGCACCGAGCGACTGACTGCCACGCCTATTGGCACACACACACCCCGCCCACACACAGGCATGTTTATTGAAAGGTTACATGAATGACACACACGCCACAAGAACTGAAGCACCCACACAGACAGACATCGACCGCAGACACACAGAGCAGACAGAGGCGCATGCAGGTCCTTAGAGGAGGGAGATTGGGGATTTCATAAATGTTATTTTGATTAAATATTATTTTAAATTAAAGTATTAAGCTGTAAAAATATTAATTTTGTTGAATTTCCGTATGAAAATTGTAGAGCGAAAAGCACAAAAAGGACTTCTGAGGAAAGAAAATATTGTTTCCCACTTTTCAATATATTTTTAAGATATTTCCCCAAAGAAACCTTATATTTAAATTATTTATCATGAAAATATCTTTAAATTTTCATCTTATTTCCTATTTTCAACATTTTCCCAATGATTTCAATTAATTAAAATCTCCACACACTCCCCCCTTTTGCTATACCCCTGAACATCACTCTGCACACACGCATTTAGTGCATTTGCATTGTCTGTTTTTATCCCCTTTGATTCGTTCCTTTTTTGGTTGCTTTTCATTGCATTAAGTGAATGTATCTGCATGCACATGCGACATGACAATAGCCGTATATTTAGAGGGTTTTTTCATTTGGGAGCGGGGGACTCTGCAAGCCTGCTGCCAATTGCAACAGACGCCGCCGTCTGGCAGCTCGTTACGTGCCATCACGAAGAGCCGCCCTATTGGCTCCTACCAGCTCCCAAAATGGATTTCCATGTCCCCTTCGCTTAAAGAGCTGTCCGTTTCGATTTAAGTCCAAAAAAACATTTTGTGTCAAGTCATTGCCTACTTTTTGGGGCCCACGCGTTTCCTTTTTGTATTTTTTGTCGGTGGTGGTTATCCCCTGGGCTCAGGGATCGCTTGATGGATGATTTTTGGCAATTGATTGATGTCCGAATTTTACAGAGTTGACAAAGATTTCATTTCCCACAAGGAAACCACCAAAATGTGGTCAATTTTTTGTATTTATTTAGGCAGCATTAATGGGTTAATCGAAGGACTAAGCCAACCTTATTTAAAAGTTTGATTTTAGAGAGATAAATAAAAGGGGGATTGATTTTTAATAGAAACTGATTCAAAATTGATGATTTAAGGGTTTAAATTTTGGTTAAAAATTTAAAAATATTTTTATTTATAAAAAAGAGAGAATACTCTATGAAAATAATAAAAACCAATAAATCAATGAGATACTACTCAAAGAAAATTATAAAAATAAACAAACCAATTGAAATTATTTAATGAAAACTATAAAACCACAAAATAAACAATTTTAAGGACTCAGAATTATAGAAAAATAAATTAAATTAAGGTTACAAACTAAAACAAAATTCTGTAATTATAAAAAAAACAGCCAAAAATTTTCAAGACTAAAAATTAAATGCAATATTTATAATGTAGCAATCAAAACAAAACACCCAAATATCTCACACTTAAGCCCTAGATTCCCATTGATATATTTATACCATAAAAATCCCACATCAATAATACACTTATTTCTCTCCATGGCAAAGGCAATTACTTATCTTATCTTATCTTTTAACCCCCCCACTGTAATCCCTTAATGGAGGCATTAAAAATGTATAACAAAACTCAAGTATTATTATTCGAAGTTATGGCTAAACATAAACTTATTTTCCAAACAATTTAACGACACTGCGGCCACTAAAGAAGTCAAACTCGTATTTGATTCGAATGGTTTTTATGTCTGCAAACCCCACCACTCACTACGTGACCAGAGCGCGTTTTTAATTAACAATTACCACATCGGCAGGACAAGCCCAGGCAAAAGGAACACGTGTCGAATTCAGTGGGTCCTTGGGCGCCTAAAATTAAGATAATAGCTGGAAAAATTAGAGAGAGCGGCCACGGGGGAGCCCTCGGGCGTAATCAGTGGTGAGAGACAGACCTCAAAATCCTCAAAACATCAACGCAAAAACTGGGAAAACAAAACCGACCGCACCTAGGACGACGCATGACGCAGCCGGGAGACCGAGCACATATCTATTCAGACTCAAAAACCAACGGCTTGCATTTTAATTACGTTGTTCTTTACACCTTAACGTGTTGAAATGCCATAAAAGACAACAACAAGAACAACAACAAAAGCAGCAGCAGCAACGACATCAACAAAAGGCCAACAGCAACGGCCAAGTCATGAAA
The DNA here is from genome assembly GCA_008042485.1 of Drosophila mayri. NCBI lineage: Eukaryota > Metazoa > Arthropoda > Insecta > Diptera > Drosophilidae > Drosophila > Drosophila mayri. The sequence goes on along the minus strand of VNJN01000340.1, from coordinate 34,328 downwards.
AGGATCAAAAAGGCAAGCGGAAAGTAGAGCAAATATGGAAAAGGATAAAGTGAAAAAGTTGGTATACCCTTTAAAAAGTTAATTTACAAATCTATCTTAAAGAATTTCCACTTTATGCTGATTTAGAATCTAATTAAAAAATCAGCGAATTCAATTTTAAATAAATTTATAAACAAAATAATCACATTTTCTATATTAACCTTCAAAAAAGGGTATTCATGGCCAAGTTCTGGGGGGGTGGTGAAACCCAAAGCAAGCGTGCCTTGTGCGGCAATTAAAAGTTACTATTTGCGATGCCACATGGCGGAGGAGTAGCGTGGGAGCCGAGGAATAGCACGAATTCCCCGGCACAAAGGTGTGGAAATTCCGGTGCTGACCAGCACAGCAACTACAACGACACCGAGAACGACTTTTGCTTAGTCTGCGTGTTGGTCACCATTTCGGTTGTTGCCATTCTGATTCTGTTTGCTTTTATTTCGTGGAAAGTCCAAGTGTGTGGGTGGTCAGCTGTGGTCAATGATAGCAACGAAACGATAATTTCCGTTCGTGGACCCGGCTGGCGGGCGGCAAAGTGAGCATTGACATGCAAATTTCCATTTAGGGGAAAAGCTTTCTGACAGCAGCAGCACCAAACAACCAAATGGAGTCGCAACTGGAAAGTCTCCACCCCTTTGGAGGTGTGGATTGAAGGTCAGAGTTTATTTGGTGATGCAGTTGCAGCAGCTTAAGTTTATTTTTAAAACATGAGAAATCCCGCCCAGGTATAGATGCAGTTAACATACAAGGACATAAGGTGGGCAAGTAAGTCCTGCAGATCATTATACAGTTGTGGTTTTGAAAAGGGAGGGACTATAGTTGGAATAAATAGCTTTCAGCTTTGCCATATTTTTAATATCATTACGAAGTTCAAGAAAACTCATTCTGCCCTTTAGCTAACTTCAAAACTGCTTAAGCTAAACACTATTAAAGAGCATGGAAAAACTCACCTGAATCTAAGAAGTAACTTAATTAGAAGTTGTCGTCGCCGCAGGGCTTAGCGGCTCCGAATGGTAGCTCCAGGCCACTGCCCAGCGTGTGGTATGTCCCTGATGAAACTCGGTGGTGCTAACATTCGCCACCTGGCGCTGCTTCAAGTAGTCCAATATCCTCGGCACATTGGCCTTGACGCCCAACATTGTGGTGAAGATGCTGCCAACGCAGAACGCAGAGCAAAGTAAAGTTAAATTCAATTTCAGACTAGTTGGACAATAATCAAGATTGACTCACCGTACGCGCTGCTGGTTTTCCAGGCTCTCGTCAATGATGCGCTGCACGAACTGCACTTCGCCGCCCACGCAAGTCAGCTCCTCCTGGCTACCCGTTCTGGCATTGTTGGGTGCAGGACGTCGCTCTGGATTTCTTGTATTGCCCCCGAAGGGATTGGGCAAGTTGGAATCGAAAAAGGGTGGATTGCACAGGCAAAAGTGGAAGTTTGTGTCCTGCTCTTTCTCCAGAAAATAGCTTTTAAATATGGAGTTCTTATCTGGTTGAGCATAGACATCGATGAGGCCTTCCAGTTGGTTTCTTCTCACATTCTCGCGGGCATACTCGATGTTTTGAAGCTTTGATTCGAGGGCGAGCATGTGCCAACCGTTTTTCTTGGCGCCCAGCAGCGAATAAATACAGGATGAACCGCATCCTAGGACATATTTGTAAGTAAATCAATGGCTGTTATAAAATCAAAGACCCACCTATATCAATGCCTCGTATTTCGTCCAGTTTCAGGGGTTCCATCAGATCTTCCAGCCACAATATGTAATTCAAGCGCAGGGCCAACGTGGGCACCAGACTTCCAGGGGCAAAGTTTACATCTAAATCGAAGTATTCCTTTAGCAGCATCTTGGTGAGTTCCCTTAGCGTCTTTTCATTGCGAAAATTCACAGAGACTTTGCCATTAAGCTCCTAATTAAAGAAGAAATTAAAAAATTAAAGAAACTCCAAGAAATGTAGGCAAACTTACCAATTGGCACACTTGCCGAAAGTCCTTGTACTTAATGGCCAGTTTGGTGTAGTCAGGCGGCTGGCGCAACACATTACGCGGATGCATGCCAAACTTCAGGGCATTTCCTTTTGTTTTAACCATTGCTTTTAATAAAGTTTACAATTTTTAATAAAAATGCCGCGAAAATCCAACAGCTGTTTAGCAGACGAGTGTGACCACTTTATGTCCGATAGCTCGATATTTGCTGGAACTTGGCCGACTACTTAATATACCGATTAAATACTAGCTTTTCTAGGCATTTTCACAATTCGCTGTAACTGGTCCTACTGCCACTTGTTGATGTAATTTTTGTTTACAAATTTTGTTGTTTTTTCATGTCTTGGCCTGGGAAATTGTTAACTATCTACGAAAACTTTACCAACGATCTACCCCCTCTACTAATCGGGCAGAAACCAACAGGATGCCCCACTCCATGCTCCTGCAAGTGCAAATGCTGTCAAGGATTCAGCCAGAAATACGTGGCGTTCAATGGGGAATCCGACAACCCGTCCTCGGCAGTCACCGCCGACGATGTCCAGAAGATGATGCGGTTTCGCAGCTCCGACATGTTGCTTCTACTGCAGGCAGCTCAATTAAGGGATCATTTTTGGACCAATCAGTATTTTAAGGTGGATTTGCAGGAGGATTATGCTGCCATTTCGGAGGCCTTTGCTGCCAGTAATAGGAAAGTACCTAAAGAAAAGCTGGTGGAGATCCTGGACACTGTCACCTCGGGCTACAGGCGAGCGATAAGTCAGCTAACCCCCACCGAAGCCCAAGGAGCCCTGCGTCCCAAGAAGGCGGCTCCTATCTTTCCCGGATTGCGCTGTTCCTGCTCGAAATGCGAGAATCTGCCATGGCGGAAACTCCAGGATGTAGAGGAGCACCAGAAGGATCACCGATTCAGCGACAACTTTCACTGCAGCATCTGCTATCGCCGATTTTACCTGCAGCACTCCTTAACCGCTCACCTGATCAAAAAGATCGGCCGTAGAAGTCCCAACTCCGAGGAACTAATAGGGAATGAGAGCTACAAAAGATTACTGCAGGCTCAAAGGTCAAAGGAGCTACAGGAACTAGAACAAGCACCTGTCCAGGTGGAAGATATAGTGGTGCCAGTTCCAAACAACCTACGTCTGGATTATGAGGAGGAAAACAAAAGTCCCATCCGGGAACGTAACAAATGTATGTACTCCAAATGTCCACTGTGTCTTAAGAAATATGCCTTCTCTTTTAGCCACCAGCTGCACTTTATAAAGAAACATAGAAGGACTCGGCGAGATCCGGTGACCTACTTTTCCTGCTACAATTGCAATAGGTCCTTCCGCACAAGAGAATCCTTAAGAAGGCATCACAAGACTGTTCGGCGGGACTGTCATCTTCGCTATCGTCCTTTCAAGTGTCCCAAGTGCCGCTCAAGATTCCAATTGGCTTCAACCCTGAAATGCCATGTAACCAGAATTCACGACAGGAAGAAACTATGCCTTATATGTCAACTACCCACTTTGGCAAGGTGCTGCAGTGATCACACGCCTAGGGAATGTCGAGAAGCTATCAAGAAACATAGGGAAAAGATGAGGGAGCTACGAGGAAAAGACAAAAAGCCCCAGGCAGCTAAACCAATGTGTCAGTCTTGCAATCAAAGCTTTCGCAATACGTTTTTTCTCCGGGAACACCTGAACAGGAAGCATTTGCAGCAAAAAAACTTTACCTGCGAGATCTGTGGAGCCACATTCTACAGCCAAGGAAAGATGCAAGTCCATCGGAAGGCTGTTCATCTGATGCTGCACGTAACCCACTGTGAGATTTGTAACCTGACCATCAAGGCCAAGGATAATTATCTGAGGCACTGCAGGTCCAAAAGGCATCAGGATTCGCTTCGTAAAATGGAAACGGAAAGAAGTTAAGCTAGAGAAACTTAAATTACTGAAAGTATTCAAAACTAAAACAAATACAACGAAATAGAGGGACTAAGCGATATAGGAGAATCAAGAATGAGCAATATTTAACTTATCATTTATGAATTATAATAATTTATTGAATATAATAAAATATTTTATATGAAATATGATATTTATTTATTCATTTATATAAAGCTACCAGGATAGTTTAAACTACAAGCAAACTTATTGGATAAGAGCATTAGCTGCTCTGGTCTACCGCTCGTATTTGTTTACAGGTTTATTTACAGATTTTATTGCTGTCTTAACATTGTCCCTTGAGCTAGTTTCCGACATTATTTCAAAGTGATTTGGTTAATAATCCTTAACAATTACAGAAATATGTTTTGTTTTGTTGAGTGCTTAGAGTGACCGTTGCTAGTAACAATAGAAAATACTTCTAAATAAATACTGGATGTTGTATGTATGTATGCGTTCGCATTAGTGCACACAAGAATACAGCACAAAACCCACTAACGCAATGTATGCATTGTGTAAGGTGTATGTATGTGTGTACAAATGCGAACTCGTTTACTAGTAGAGCGAGAAAATACATCGCTCTCTCTCTCTCTCACCTTGCCAACCAGCCGTAGTTTAAACTGTGGCCGCTTGGTGGCTTTTTCGGTCTGACGACCCTTTCAAACCATCTTTTAAAATACATTTTAACACAGGTGGGAGTCATATTCGACCCCATAAACTCTATATATTATTAAACGGAATTAATAGGAGAATCAATCTAGCCAGTTTTTGAAATTTTAACTGGAAAATTGTAGATTTGAAACATCATAATTTGGCCAAAAATACACCAATTTCAAATCGGAAAGCATTTTTCTGTTTCATTCTGTTTTCTTAGCCATGTTCTAAACAAAAAAAAATTTTTGGAATTTTTCTTAAGTTGTTAAAAATTAAAAAAAAATGTTAGCATACAGCATACATACAGCTTACACAATTCATACATATGTGTTAGTGGTTTTTGTGTTGTATTCTTGTGTGCACTAATGGGAACGCATACATACATACAACATCCAGTATTTATTTAGAAGTATTTTCTATTGTTACTAGCAACGGTCACTCTAAGCACTCACTCACCAAAACAAAACACATTTTTGTAATTTTTAAGGATTATTAACCAAATCACTGGGAAATCATGTCGGAAACTAGCTCAAAGGACAATGTTAAGACAGCAATGACATATATTTGTGGCGGTAAGTTGAGTGGAACAAGTACCTCAGGCGGAAAACGATTATTCGCAAATACGCACATGGTGGCTGAGACAAACCAACAACAAAGTTGTAAATTAAAGGTTTACTTATATAGTAATTATATTCATGTATATATAACTTTTAGAATGTCATCACGAGAACGAGATGCGACCCAGAGATCCCATCCGTTGCCGCGAGTGTGGCTACCGCATCATGTACAAGAAGCGCACCAAGCGTCGTAAGTACCTCGGCCCAGCAGCCTCCAATGACTGTCAAACTGTACTGATGAAATCTTTCGTTTTTCCTTGCTTTGCAGTTGTCGTCTTCGATGCCCGATAAATTGAAGACGCCACAAAAACAATGGATACATGTATCTAAAATACATTTTTAAGAAACTAGTTTGTAGCCGAATACTTGTGCTTTAATAAAAAGCCTGTAATAATCCAAAAAAATTTGTTATTTTTATGATTGAAGGTACCTAGGACCCGGGAGAATTTTGCGGGATAAAAGCGAGCCCTTACGGAGTATAAAAACAAAACCCACAATTTCTGCACATTTAAAAGGTCATGAGTTATTTTAGATACTGATCTTTAAGCTACTTTTAATGTATTTATTTTCAGCAAGGTATATCAGAATTCGATATATCAAATGTGAAATATTGTGTTTCACGCATTCTTATGAAGTTTCCAAGTACTATAAAAGGCTTTAACCACTACTACTATATTTCCTCCCTTTTAATGTTGTTTTGTAAACGAAACTACTTTATTTTCAATTCGTTTTCAACATAAAATAAACTCCCAAAATCTTTGGAAAATGAGAATTTTAAAAATTATTCAACCAAGCCTTTACCCATTGAAACAATTCAGTTTTGTATTTTATATTTTAAACTAATTATGTTTTATTTTGAATGTTTTGGAAATATATAATTTTAAACTAAAAACACTCACATTACATTGTTGTAATTATACTTTATATTCCTTTTATTTGTTGCAAGTTCATTGCTTAAATAAAATTTAAAGTAATTCGGTTTGTTTAGTTTTTTGTTTTCATGTTTCCTTCCTTATAAATGTCTTTTTTCGTCTCAAAAATTTTGTCTAAATGGCTTTGTCATCCAAAAATTTACTTTACTTAAGAATTTCTCATCGTTTACGCATTTTTTAGTTTAGTTTTTGTGTAATAAATTTACGGTTTTCCTTCGTTTTTTTTCTTTTTTGTTTTAGTTTACCACATTTAGCAAAAACACACACATTTTACACTAAAATTGTTTATACCTTTATTCATACATATATATCATAATGTTCTTTTCCCCGACACTTTTCAGTCAAATATTTTCTTGTTTCCAGTGTGTGGTGAAAAAGGTTGTTGTTGTTGTTATTCTTGTTGTTGTATTCTATCCATGTTTTGTTGAGTATTTTGACATATGTCCTTCTTGTTCTTAGCTTCGCAATCTCTAACTTGGGCTTGTTTCTGATAAAATCATGAATACATCTACACGTACAGTAATATATAATGTAGTTTTGTTCATTTTTAGCTTGTTTTTATATATTTATATAGACGCTTCTTTCGTAATTAAAACGCTTCTCGAGAGAATGTCTTGTGAGAGGGCATTGAGTGGGCGTGACTGCTCCGAGAAGGAGTAACTAACTTAAAGCAACTAAAACTTAATGTATTTTCACGTTAAAGCTTAAATTATAAGTAAGGCAAAGGGTTCGTTCAATGAGGTTTGCGTTTTGCAGTTCCATAAATTAATCCATAAACTAAGGCAACGTAACGACTAATGATGACTAAAGGCTATATTTATAAGTGTAAAAAGATGGCAATCGTTATTACTCGTAACTAAACGCAGCAAGCTTTGTAAAATGGCAAATTAAAGCTTTTATACTTCACATGTTTCATTCGAAAATAATTAAAATACAATTGTAGAAATTATACATTTTGATAAATGCTCATTCCAGTTAATAAATCATTAAATATCGAATATGCGAATGTGTGTACAAGGGTGTTTGTTTTGTGTTTTGTGAGTGTCTTGTGAGTTAGTTTCAATTGTACAACTAAGATAATGAAATTCACCTGCAAGCGGCTGCCCTGCTTGAATTGTGTTTTGTTTTTTGTTTGTTTAAGTATTTTTTTTTTAAGAGAAATCATATTTCAGGTACATCACAACTTAAAATTTAAAAAATTAAATGCAATTTTTTAAACGATTTTCAAAAGTCAGAAAAATGCCAAATGCATTCCAAGCAAAACATTTTCCAAGAAAATAACCGAAAAACTACACGGTCGCCACCACCGCCGACTTTCCGGCAATCCTTTTCTGCAGCGCGGCCCGCAGCCTTTGTCCCCTGGCGGCTCCCTCGTGGCGATGGCGCCAGAACTTGTGCAATGCCAACGATCCCAGCGTATGGTAGTTGAAGCTGATGGCACTGCTTCCGCTTGACTGACTGCATTTCAGGCATCCCAGACGCTGGCGCACCATCCGATTGAGGTACTTGTCCCGCAGCATGGTCACCACCGCCTCGGGGGTAAGACGGATCTTCTTGGGCTGCGCCTGCTTGCGAGAGCTGGACTTTTTGCTGAAGTCCAAGGGAGCGGCCAAATACTCTTGCTTGCTGGCCGCATCAGCCAGCAGGGGCAGCAGGGTGGCCAACTGGTTGAGGGACTTTCGGGAAACGTTGGCAGCTGGTGGTGCCTTCTTGGGGCTGCGACGTGGTGCGGTCAGATCCAGCTGGCGCTTGAGCAGCGACGGCGATGCAGGCCGGGGGACCTTTGGTGCAATGGTCAAGGTAATATCCTCCTTATTCCGCAGATACTCGATGTACTCCTCGGTTTCGCTTAGCAGGCGCCGACGCTTGCTCGGCGACAGGTTCTCAATGTCCGGCAGCGGAAGCTGGTGCTGCTGCTGACCTGTTGTCGTGGCCGTGGGCAGAGCAGCGGCGGCAGCGGCCAGCATTAGAGGCGTCTCCGCAGCATAATACTTGTTGATAATGTCCTTGACATAATTCTGGAACTGGGTACCGATGCGATTGAGATTCTGGTACTCCATTTGGGTGAGAAACGTTGTCTGGCTGCTGCTGCTGCTGGGCGACGTGGCTGCTGCTGAAGGTGCACCTGTTCCTGCGGCGGATCCTGCTGTTGGCGACGACTTGGTCTTGTTCTCCTTGTCATCCTGGCGATGATGATGGTGAACGGCATTTCTGTGCGATGTCTTGTCCTTGTAGTAGTTATTGTTATTATTGCTGTTGCTATTGTTATTGTTGTTGTTGTTCAATTTATACGCGGGAGACGATTTAATAAGCTGCAATCGCTGCTGCTGCTGGGAATGCTGCTGATGTGACTGTAGTTTTTGCTGCTGCTGATTCTCCTGATCCTCGTCGTTCTCGTTCTCCTCATCATTCTCGATCTCGACCTTGATCTTCCGCTTGCTGGCCAGCAGCTCGATGGCTGTCTGCTCGTAGTTGGCCGCCTCTAGAAATGCCGTTGCCATCATCGCCTTGGTGGGCATCAGTTCCTTGGCATCCTCCATTTTCTTCTCCAGCTTGAGGGCAGCATGCCGCGACAGCTTCAGCGGCGATGTGGCGCTCATGTTGAACTCGTCGCCAGAGAAACTGGACGAGGAGGCCGACGATGGTGTATTCTCGTCATCCTCGCCGGTGGAATGTTGTCGCGCCCTCATGCCAAACTTTTGGCGCTGGGAGCCGGAAACGGAACCGGAACTGCCATTATTACCCATGTTGCTCAGGCTGTACAGCAAAGCAGCAGCCTCTCGTGTCGTCCATTGCGAAGGCAGTTTATTGTTAAACAAGAGTTGATGATTGGCTGGTATTTTCAACTCGTGCACGCCTCCCGCCTTATGAAAATCCTGAGCGACCGAAGCGGTGTTGCGACTAATGGCGTCCATTTTGAGCAGACTGTAAAGAAAATAAAACGAGATTAGTAAAAGTTAACAAAAATAACAAAATTAGAGAAAATAATGTAATAAAAACATTTGCAACGGTGCGAAATTAGAAACAAATTTTTATTTATATTGAAACCAAATGAAATTCAAGAAAAATATATAATTTTGAGCCAAAATGAGACCAGAAAACTTAACCAAACAGGAGTAAGGAGCAAGGAGTAGCGAAAACTCATTGTAAAATTAAAATAAAATGGAAATTTATATTGAAATTAAATGAAATTCAATAAAGATTATAATTTTTAAACAAAAGACGGACAAGAGAACATAACCAACAAGAGGAAGTACTCGATGTGTACCCAAATAAAACTCAACAAACAAATTAAGGACAAGAAAACTTACAAACCGGAAATTGCGGGTAACAATTGAAGAGAACAAGGATTATGGTTTTTCCTCAAATTAAATAAATGTGCAAAAATATGAAAAGAATTAAAATTAGTGAAGAACACAAACAAGTGCAGAGATTAGGGAAATCAAAAAAATAAATAACACAAGCTAGTCAAAAAAAATGACAAAAGCCTCAAATTTATAAAATAAACCATAAACAAAACCTAAATTATTAAAATTTAGATTTAACCAAGGACAGGGTTTTGAAAACAAATTGAATGCCAACGAAAAAACACAACGAAAACGGATTGGTTATAGATTTTGTATGCAAATACCGCGCATAGTCCTCCGGATCGCTGCCCTCGGCTTCGAGGTATTGAAACAATCGCTCCGAGCCGCGCTTTTGCGTGGCTGCGTTCGGCAAGCCGCCGGTGAGCAGGTCATGCGGCGGTATCAGTGACCCATTGGCGCTCAGCCGCCAACCGACCATCGACGATGGATTCACGATGATCTCCTGGAGCGGTCCGCCGCCAGTGATGTTACTGCTTATGCCGCCGCTGCCACCGTTTCCGCCGGCGCCGCCTGCCACGCCCTCATTGGTTGTGGTGGTATAGATGGTAACGGCACCTCCGCCGCCGCCTCCATTCGCATTTCCCACATTGCCACTGGACGAGCTAACCGAAAATGGTGATGTGGTTCATGGTGGTTGGTGGTGGGCGATGGTGTTTGGAGATGATGTGATGATGATCATGATTGGGGTTGTCATGGGTATCGAGAGTCGAGAGAACGAGAGAACGAGGGTAGTAACTAGAGTTAGGAACGTTGTGCGCGCTCGTTTTGGGTTTTGTTTTTGATTTTTTTTTTTTTGGGGGGGGAAGGATTTTGGTTTTATATATAAATATCTTTTTTTTTTGTAGGGGCAGGGCTGTCTGAGAATGTTACCCAAAAGCGTTGCCGGCATAGGTGTTCAGCTGATTGTTGGCCACCAGGCTGTTGCCAATGGTGCGCAGCACATTGAGATTCTGGCTGTGGCTGTGGCCACCGGCATTGGCATTGGAGTTGGCATTGTTGCCATTCCCATTGCCATTACCATTGCCGTTGCTATTGCCGCTGCTGCCGCCGCTCTGGTTGCCGTTGCCGCTGCGCGCCGGCCGATTATCGTGCGGACTGATCAATGGGTATCACGGATTTATTTGGAGTTGGAGATCGAGAGAGAGAAATAGATAGAGAGCACAGTAAGAGAGAGCAGAGGGCGAGAGAAGCGGGGGCGAAAGAGAGTTCAAAAGCTGTTTTAGAGATTTTCATCATTCCCAATGCGGCAAACGTGGGCGGGAAGCTATAGATATATATATGTAATCCAACGAATACTTACTGCACATCGCTCATGTGAGCCTGGTACTCCTCCTGTGTGTCCGCCAGATAGGAGCACTTGCTGCATGCCCTCTTATTGTGCACCTTGAGCACATGGGTGGCCAGGCGCTCGGAGCGAGCCGCCTTGTAATCGCAGAGCAGGCAGACGAAGGGCTTTGTGTGCGTATTGAGGTGGCGCTTGAGGCCCCACTTGTCCGCGCCAGACCACGGGCAGTAGCAGCAGGTGAAGCGCTTCTCCCGCTTCGGCTTCAACAGGCCAGAGTTGCTGCCGTTGCCGTTGCCATTGTGACTGCCACTGCTGCCGGAACTTGAGCTGGCCACCGGCTGCTGTTGCTGCTGCATAACGCCCACGTGGAGCGGCAGTACGCCTCCGGCTCCATCGTCCAGCTTCTCCTGCTTAAGCTGGGCCAGCGGCATGTCCGCCGCCGAGGCCACCGCTTCGATGGTCTCCACGATGCTCATGCTGGTCGAGGTGGGATGCCGTTGCGCCTCCAAGAAGGCATTGTCTATGTTCACGCCCGCTGAGTTAATGGTAACATTCCCACGTCCTCCGGAGTGATGAGATCCGCTGCCGGACGATCCGCTGCCAGAGGATCCACTGCCCGCGGAGACATGGCGACGGGTCTTGTTTATATCATACTGCAGCTCCCGATGCATGCGCAGGAAATGCTTCTTGACATGATCGGCGCGATTGAACTGCTTGAGGCAGGCATAGCACTGAAAGGGCTTCTCGTCCTTGTGGATGTTCTCGTGCCGGGTATACAGATCCCTTCGATCTGTCGAGTACGGACAGTGGGTGCAGGCGTATCGCTTCTGAATGTGAACTCCGTTGGCGGCAGCTGCAGCGGCTGCTGCCTGCGAAGCCTTCTTGCGGCCTCCGCCACCTCCGCCACCGGAGGAGCTGGTGCTGCCGCCACTGCTGTTGCTGGGCGCTGAGGTGGGTGTGGACTGGGCCAAATTCTGGGCCGCATTGGCCGATGTCGAGGGGCTGGCGTATATTAACTCAGCTGCATGCTCTTGACGGTGTTTTCTGGGGAAATTGAGAAAAAATTTGGAATTAAATTGTGATTTAGAAATATATATTTAATAAACTTTAATTAGTTGTAAAAATAAACTCGATCCTTACTTGGACTTGGGTGTGCTCTGATGCGGCTGTTGCTGCTGCTGTTGTTGTTGCTGCTGCTGCTGCTGCTGCTGTTGCTGACTGACATGGGCATAGCTCTGCAGCTTACCGCCCGAGGTCCACTGCACCAGCTGGGGCTCAGCTGCTGCTGCAGCGACCAGACCCGATCCGTCTTGCGCCCAACGCTGTTGCTGCTCTCCACCGGCCTTCAGGAGACCCGCCTGGCCTGCTGCAAAGCCGTTCTGCATCAGGGCCGCTAGCCCAAAGGCGGTACTTAAATGATCCTCAGACTTGAAGCCACCCACGGCCGCCACACTGGGTGCCGGCACCACAGTTGCTCCACTGCTGGCCGTCACCACCACAGAGTTGCCCGAATCGGCCTGCTGCTGTTGCTGCTGTTGGATTACATTGGCCTGGGTGGTGGCCACGTTGTTGCCGGAGGCACCACCTGCAGCACTGGACTCGTATTCAATGCTGGGCGCTGCCGAGCGATCCAGTTGTTGCTATCGAAACGAAAAGATGAAAAGTTGAGGTTTCAGGTATTCCCAGCAGTTTTATGGTTACTTACCAGGTTGGTGAAGGAGCGCTGCTCGCCCTCGGGCACCGCTGTTGGCCCGCTGGTGGCCACCTGAGCCACCGGCGTGCCAAGCGTATGCAAACCGTTTCCGGTCTCCTCGCCGTACAATTTGCGTGTGATTTCTTTAAACATATCTTCGTATGTGGCCTCCACATTGGAGGACTGTCCGCTCGCTGCTGGATGGCCGCCGTTCACTGGTATTAGTGTGGCCATTGCAGTAGCTCCTCGTTGCCGTTATCGGCCTTGGCTAGCGGGCGCGTTGCTGCTGCTCTCAGGGGGCGGCGGCTGCTGCTCTTGCTGTTGCCTCCGCGTTCACTCGCCGAGAACTGTTTGAAAAAAGAGAGAAAGGAATGGTTAAGTACACTGGACATATTTTTGTATGATGTTTTTTAAGGTGAATTATAATTTTTTGAATATTTTTAAATATAATGAAGATGGAAAGTGACTTAAAGTCACTCAGAAATCTTTTTTTTTTAAAGTAAATTCAAGCTTAAAATTATTAATAATAATTTCATATTATAAACACACTTTTCCTCAAAGGTAAACCCCTAATCCCACCTGTTTCAAAACCTGCCACTGCCTGGCACTTGATCGGAAATGCATTTGGCCTTTGGGGGATTTAGTTAGGCCGACTATCTTAGAGGCTACACACATCCGGCACCGAAATACCCAACGCCTCCCGGCGGCGACGTCACTTCTGGGAACCGAGTGCTGACACATCCAACTCGTCGTCTTGTGGGGGAGGGTGTGTAGTGGGGAGCTGAGACCGACCGGAGACCGGACTGCTTTGGGGCGCTTGCGTGGGGGGTTTTGCTTTTGATTTGCTTTCGGCTCGGGGATTGGTGGTATTGGGAACTGGGCTTGAACTCGGGGCTTGGGTTTCGCTTTGACGTTGACGTCGTCGGCGCAGCATCGCTGAGTCAGCGAGAGGCAGCGCTTTTGAGCGCGCTTTTTTGTATACGAATCTCTGATTTATGGACCGACGAAGTTGAGGGACAGCAACAGGTCACAAAAGTGACGAAAATGTTTTGGGTTTTACAAAGAAAATTGAAAGTTTTTGCCAGGGAAAGGAAATAGTTCTTAAGTTCCGTCGTTTAATTTGGAATATGCATTAAGAATTTCTTAGGAAATTATAAATTTTTTTATAATTTCTACTGAGTTAATTTTCCTAATCAAAAACCTAAATATTTGTAGCCTGAACCACCTTTTTTTAAATGCACATAAAACACCCAAACACTCGAGACTCTTTTTTTTTGGGGCCTCTGTTGCATATATTAATAAATTTACCACCTTGACGTGCCCAACTGAACTGAACCAACCCAAAAACCCATTGAGCAGCGTCTGCGGCGCTTTTGTTCTGCGGTTTGGTGGGTGGGTGTGGGCTGAGCTAGACGACTCTCTTTTTCTACATCCCTAGATCTTTATGCACGGAAAATAATTATTAAAATTTTAGAAATTATAAAGGAAAGAGTAAGCGGAATAAATATAGTTTTCTTGAAAGAAATTCATGAAGTAGAAATTAGATTTATTTTAAATATTCCAAAATTCCAGCCTTTTACTTTAGAACTTTTCTCTCTGTGTTTATTTTTCTTGGCCACATGTTGCTGCGCCTTGCTGAATTCTTATTTATTTATTTATTTCTTTTTTTTAGAGAGCTTTTTCTGCCACTTTGTGGCGACAAAATTGCCTGTTTGGTTTGCTGCTGGGCCCTGGGCACGTTCTATGGCCCAGCGCCAATGGCTGCGCCCACCCACACACCCACTAGCACCATCAGCACCACAGGCAGTGATACACAGAGCAAAATATTCAATAAAATAAATATTTAAAAAATACATTTCTATAAAAAATAAAATGCTTCCTAATTAAACATTAACATTATATTTAATTAAAGATCAAAATCTTGTAATAAAGTAAATCTTTATATCCTTTAAGGAGTTCTTGGTGCAAATTTTGTTATGTGTATCGGCATTACCACCCACACACCCACGGGACCAAGATGATTATGACCATTCCCAGTCGCAAGATCTGTCCGATACGATCCAATCCGATCCGTTTCTTCGTCTCTTTTTGAGTTCATATTTCGTATCTCTGAGAGTTTTGCATATTTGATTTTTATGCTTCGTGTGCTTTTTACAGTGGGGTGTTGCTTGCTGTTGTTGTTCTTCTTCTTCTTTTTGTGGTGTTTCTGCCTGCCTCCATGGGGGCGTTTTGTGGTGTGGTTGTTCCTCGCTGTTTGCTTTACCACGAGTGTTTTTCGAGGAGGGGGAGGAAGGGGAGGCAAAAGGGGGGCTATTTTGAGGTCCGGGCTTCGGGCTGTGCCCTGATCTGCGTCGGCCTCACTCCGTTCTCTGCGTGTGGCTTTTCAAGCCAAGGGCATATAGCTTGACTTTGGCCAAAGGCTGGGCTCAAGATCATGCTTCATATTGGGGAGATGGAGGTTCTATTTCGTGGGGGGGAAGGGAGAGTGTTAGCAGAGGGAATTTATTTAAGGATTTGATCAGATGGGAACTATCTTCTTAAAAAGTTTAAATCCTGTAAACAATTTTTGAAAAATTGAATATCAAAATGTTTGCCTAAATTATATAAAAAATAACTTAAATTCTTGTAAAGAAACATTTTTGGAAAAGTTTTTTTTAGTTTAAAAAATGAAACTTTTTAACCATAAAAATCTAAGAGGTGGATTTTCGCCAATTGCCTGAAGCTTAAAACGATGCCAAGACATTTCCGCCCCCTCTGCCCCTGATTTTGATAAGCCGCCGCCGCCGCCGCCGCTGAGGGGTCAAAACAGTTGTGGGCGAGCCTAAAAAAAACATGAAAGAAAAAAAAAGCAACGGAAAAAGTGTCGTGCGTTGCCAACAGCAACAGACAGTCGCGCGTGTGGGTGCTAGGCCTCCCCCTTTTCTGCTTTTTTTCTGCCTCCCCTCTCCTCTCTGTCCCACTCACACCCTCCTACCCAGCAGCAACAACAACATCCGCTTTGCTAATAGCAGACAGCAGCAGAAAAAAGCAAAAACAAAAAAAAAACAGAAAAAATAAAACGACAACAAACGGGAGTGGGCTGAAAATGGGCGCGCAAGGCAGCGGCAGCAACAAAATCAATTTACAACAACAAAAACATGCTCACATCAGAACAGCGATCGGTTGACGCCAACTGCGCTGCTGCTGGGGTCGCCTGGTGGTGGTGGTGGTGGGTGTGCAAACAAGACGCCAAACTTGGGGGAGTTGTGTGTGAGAGAGAGAGAGATCGAGGAGGGCTGCCGAGAGAGCGAGAACCGGTTGTTGGGGCAGCTAAAAAATGCCGGTTGGGGGAATTTTCGCTGATCTCTCGCTCCCTCTCTCACGTAATAAGCGAGAGCGTTGAAGCTTGATCGCTGCTCCCCATCTGCCTCTCCCCCGCCCCATCGCAATCAGCCGCTTTTTTCGCTGGCAGATGTCGCGCTTTGCAGATGCCGGGCAACTGTTAACGGTAAACGCATTATTGCCTCTTCCCCCTTAATTTTGGGGCTTGTGGGGTGATGTTGTTGTTGTTTATTTTCTTTGGCTTTATTTTAGTTTATTTATTTTTCTTTTAGTTTTTGCAATAATTTATTGAGACTTTGGGCTAATCAAAAGTTATTGCCTCTTTCCGAGGGCGATCATCAAAAGTGCAAATTACAAAATACAAACTGAGGAATTTACAGTGGAGCATCCTTAAATAGGAAAACCAGAGGTTTGAGATAAATGAGATGCAGATACATGTTTCATATATCAGTTAATATATTTATCTTTCATAATAATTATAAAAAAGAATTTTTATTTTTGAAGGCATAAAATTAATATTTAAATTATGTTTTATGAACTTCAGATGGATTTTTTAAATAAGTTTGCTTGTAAATTGCAGTAAAAACTGAGACTATAAAAGGAAAATATCAAATTAAGGGATTTTTTTGAGGTAATTAGAAAAAAAGTTAAATACAAATTAAATTCAAAGATACATTTAAGAAGTTCGACTTGCAAAAGTTGGACTCTCTACAGTGTTTATAAGTAGACATGGCTTTTTAACACCCATACCCGTGGGTTGGGCCAGTCGCCGCCGCCGCCGACGCCGCATTCGCTGATCTGGGCAATCCGGCAATCTGGCGACCTGGCAGCTCAGGGTGAGCCACAACATTTACTTGTTGTTGCGGTGAAAGGCCACCAGCGCGACCGCAGAGGGGCGTGTACGGGATGGGGGCGGAGTACCAGCAGCAGCAGCGAAGCCACCAGCTAATGACATGTTAACGCCACCCAACCCCCCACCGCCTGCCTTTGCACAAGCTTGCGGGACCAGCACGCAGTTATTAAAAAACGCTTTGGCCGATGACGCACAGTGGGACACAGATCTTGCACACAGATGGATGCAAATAAGCACACAATCTTGTATTGGGGTTGGGTTATTTTCAGGGAATGGGGAAATTTTCCTGTAAAAGTCATCATAACAAAGAGGTTGTAATCAGAAATAAAAATAAATAAAAAACCAAATAATTTTGAAAATAATAATAGTAATTCTTCTAATTTTTTAGATCGCTTCAGCTTGTATCTCCCACCCACTGTTGGCGTCATCAGCATTTGGCAGCGCAACAACTAATCACCAAAAGTGGGTGGGTGTCTAGGCACCACCACCACCACCACAGTCAAGACCACAACGCCACCAACATATCCAACTGACCGCAGCTGTCCCAATGATCCAACGCGTTTCCACCGACAACGAAATAAAATCGAAGATTTTATATGCGAGCCAAATTAACACAGCGACTGCAAACGGTATTCTCACTATATCTTTCGTCTTCTCTCGATTTTTTTAACGCCCACAATCACAACAAAAAATCAACATCAACGACAGCGACGCAGGCGCAACTGTTATTGGGGGAAAAGGGGTGGCGAAGAGGGGGCGTAGAGTGGGTGGGCCTGGGATGAGGTGAGCCAAGCAGCAACTAAGCGACTGTGTGGGCCGCAGCTGTTGTCATCGATTGCATTTGTTGGCCAATTCGTTGCGTGGGTCAATGTTTCTCTTCACGTTTATTTTATATATATTTTTTTCCGTTGTTAAGGGGAAGATGTAGCAAAAAGCAAACTAGCTTTAAAAACACTTTTACCATACAAAAAATCTCTAAACTTTACCCCCAAAATTCCTAAAAAAATAAACAATAAGAAGTAAAGATCAAATATTAACTAATATTCCCCACAAATTATTTTAAAACTTTAAGAATTATTTTAAGACCAGATTTTTATATCAAATAAAACCTTCTAACTACAAAGGATACGACTATTCATTAATTACCCTAGGCAATTCCCTTTCAAGATCCTTTTACTTTTACCCTAGATACCTTTTGCTCAATTGGAAGTCCCACTACCAGGAGCACGTTTCTACGCCACTCACTTTCCCCTTCCCAAATAGTGGCACATCCTTGGGATAATGGGGCTACTGGCAAACAAAGGACAACAGATATATATATAGCGGACATGTATATGGGCGGCAGGTGGTACTTTTTGTGGCGACGGCAGCTGCTGCTGCTGCTGCTTTTTTGGCGTCTTCTCTTTGAGCTTGGTTTTTTGTATTTCTTTCTTTTTGCTTTTTTTAGTTTTTTTTTTTTAAGGCGGATGGCCAGCAGACAACAAAAGCAATTTGCTTTCGGCCAAAAACCCATCGGAGCTGGTTTCGTTTGTTGCTTCATTCGAATTTTTTGGGTGGTTCATCTGCTGGTGGGCGTTCGACAGCTTCAAGGGCAGGCCCAGAAACGAAACGATACGAGCCCGGCTCAGAGACTCGTCTCTGGCCATAGCTTTTGGCTATGATTACCCGCCTTTTCTCCTCCTCCTCTTCTGCGGCGGCGGCAGCTGTTGGCAGGTGCGCGCCCTCATAAACTGGCCAAGACAAGAAATATATACGAAAGATACAGAAATGCAGGCGCGCAGACATGTTGAACATGTTCGTCTGTCCTTCGGCTTGGACGGCGGTGTCTTCTTGAGACCTCAATCCAAGGGCCAAGTAGCTGCACCCTCCCCGAAACCGATCGGCAGGCGGCAGGCCCCTTCTTCCTTTTTTTCTGTTGAAATCTTTGCCGCATGCAACATGTGCTCGGTGTCCGATCATCCATGGGGTAGCAATTTGTGCCATGTTTTTCACATTCCCTTTTCAGGGGTGGTTTTTAGTCTCAACTGCACAATCGCAGACCCAAGCAACCTGCTGCTGATGCCCAGACCAGATCACTTTTAGGGTTGCCCCGTTGGGCTGGTTGGCCTGTGCAGGTTGCAGCTGCCATTCATTCCCGCCGGTGGTTGGGGTGGTTCCGAGGATGAGGGGATGGGAGTGGGGTTTTAAGTGCCGATCCTGTTGCTTTTGTTGCGGACCAACGGATGCGCAGGAGGAGGTTCCAGGATAAATACATACACAAGAGCATGATAAATGGATTTGTGACCGGGAAGTGTTTCGAGAGCGCATTTAGGTGTGACTTTCTAAAGGAATTCTTGTGAAGAGATTAGAAAAATAATGGATCAATAAGAGGATCCTTGGGGAAAAGCTCAGATATTTCAGTATATCAGAAAATATGAGAATAATAGTTATTTTCTGAATTATAAAAGCTTTATTTTTTAGAAAAATGCCTGTGATAATATATTTTCTTCTTATATCAGCAATCTATTCCCATGACAGCTTCATTGACAGATGTTAAAATACCATTATGAGTTCTAGTTTCATTAATGGACACTCAATCTACAATAAATAGAGAATCCCTTTGTTGGGCTCCCACATACTCTCCCCCTTTTTATGGAATGGCGATCGGGTTGAAAAGCTTTAGCTTGGCGTCAGCAAATGACTGCGTTTCCTTTTCTCGCCCAGAGCCCCCAGAGAGTTTTGGTTTCTTGTTGTACTTTTTGGGTTATCATATGAACAAATGGATTTCTGAGAAACCACCTACCTACACACCAGAAATGTGCCACAGCCCAAGCCCAAGCCGAAGCCAAAGCCACCATCATCCACCATGCCATCCCAACCCATGGCCAGCCTATCCGTATATATGTATATATATATATATGTATATCATACGAGTACATGTGCCCAAGACAACCCAACCCAAAACCGAAAACCCAGCGCTGAAATGTTGACGCTGGACGCCTCTTAAAAATAACAACAACCACATTCACATCCACAGCAGCAGGCAATCAGAAGAGTAGGAGGTGGAGGTGGATGCGGTGTAGCAGCAGCAGCAGCAGCAGGAGGAGGCATCAGTGGGAGGAGAAGCTGAAGCTGGAGGTGAGGAGACAACAGCAGACCCAGACCCATAATGAAATTTCACAACAACCTTCAAGCAGACATCGTCGCCGTCTGCCGTGTGCTCTTCTGCCTCCTCTCTGCGCCATCGTTTTCTTTATTTTTTTCTTTCGATTTTGGTTTTTGTTTTTGTTGAATATTGAAAAAACGGTCGAAACGGTTGAGGTTTTTTAGGCAAATTGTAGTAGGAGGAGTGCTGGTGGTGGTGGCTGCCATAGAATGAGCCAGCGAAACAGAGATAATGATGATCGCCGGGCACAAAAGCAGAAACGAGACCAGCCAGCCTCAAGACGCCCAAAAAAGATTTTCGAGTTTTGGGCCAACAAAAGAAATTGAAGAAGATGTGAGTAAGACTTAAAATCCGGGCCCATCCTCCCTACCCCACCCACCAGTCCATGGGCGGGCATTTGGAAAAGGTTTTTCCAGAGGGAATTTTGAAATAATTAGGGAAAATATATATCAAGAAAAAGATCAAATTATAAGGGTTAAAAATAAATGTCTCATTTTATGATAAGTAAAAATATTTGCCATCTATAACCCCCTGTCACGACGCCCCTGCCCAGAACCCACCAAATAAGAGATACCGCAGCAAAATGAAATGAAATCCTACGCAATGGGGTGGCTGCTGCAAAAAGGGGACGCACTCCGGATTCCCAAATTCGAATCCGAATCGAACTCAGCTCTCGGCACTCCGACGCCAACAGGTAAAAAGTAGAAACCTTGAAAGCCGCAAAACAAACAGCTGCTGCTGCTGCTGGTGAGCTGGAGAAAACAGGTAAGCGAGGACTGTCGACTACGAGGGCAGGTAACTTTCGGGGCCTTTGGCCAGGGGGCGGGTGTGTAACAAGAAATTCCTATGTGATTTTCGGTGAGATTGCTGCAAGCTGCCAACTCTGGGGTTCGCTTCGCATAGGATAGGATCGTATCGGATCGGTTTAGGGATGGGTATCGGTGCAGCAGCAACCCTCACAATCGACACTGGCAGGTACTGTGCCGCCGCAACCCCTCTTTCGCCCGGCTGGCTGCATAAAATTGCTATCTCTCTCTACCACCGACGACGGGAAGTGCGTAATTTATTTTTGCCCTTTTTTTGGGGTCGCTTTTTCCATGGGAATGCTGATCGGAGTCGGGTGCGGAGGGGGAGGAGGAAGCCAAGCGTGGGTTGGCAGTACAAAAAAAGGAGAACAAAACGAGGGAGGGCAAAATGACTCAATACAACAGAGTAACGGCCACCAGGAACTAGCAACAAGTATTCACAGCTTTTCTTCGATTTTCCAGAAAATACATCCGATTGAAAACTCAAATTTTATGATACTTAAAATATTTCTAAAGTTTAAAGTTTTTCTTGTATTTTGCCTGTTCCCAATAAGTTTACAAATTTTTGTAAAAGCGGAAACAGAAAATTTTAGATTTTCAAATTATTTGAATTGCGCCTTTCCATTGCCCTGACAACCCTCTTTTCCAACCGATCGCTCCAATGACAACTCCTTGGTAAGCAAGCAAACCGCGAAGATGAGTCCATAATAAACAAGCAAATAATAGAGGGCGACTGTCAGTGGGGGCGGCAACGCAGACAGCGAAACCGAAAGAAAACGAGGGGGAGAAGACGCCCAGGAGGTGGGGCTGCAGGCGGAGTAGGTTGAATGCAAAAGTTGCTATCGATGGGTGGGTGTAAAAAATTCATCAGAATGCAAGCGCAGGCAGAGGGAGTGGTGGCGCGCGACGAAGTGATAAAGCAACGAGTGGAAGAGAGAGAGATGGGCGAGGAGCGACGCCAAAATAAGAAACCTACAAGAAATCAGCATTTGAAGCAGCGGGCGGCGCGACGGTCAGTCGCCTCCCTTCCTCCCTCCACCAGCGATCTTTTCCTGTGCGCAACAGGGTGAAAAGGAAAGGAAGAGGAACATGTGACATAGCAGAACAAATAGGAGAGAGAGAGCATCTGAGTAGGCGGCTTTGCCTCAGTGAATCCATGTCTGTGTGTGTGTGCCTGTGCGAAGATGATAAGCAGCCGCAGCGCAGAAGAAAGTAGGATAATGAGGGAGGAGGCAACAGGAGGCGAAAAAGGAGGAGGGGAGGAGGAGCAGCCGAGCCACACGCAAGCTGCCAAGGATTGATGGTGCACTGGTGGTGGTGGGTTTTATATTTTCTCCTTCTTCGTCTCTTCTCTGCTTTTTTTGAGCCCCTTGCGGCGTCGCATTCGCGCCATGCGAGGGTGTCCGTGTCTGCCTGTGTATGTGTGTGTTAGTGTGCTGGAATCTTTTGTTTTTTTCAGGAAAGGGGTGCCCAACCGTGTTTTTTATTCCCCTTTTTTTGTTGGCCGGTTGGTGGGGCGTTGGAGTGGCCGTGTTTTTTGGGTTTTCGTGTATAATTGGAAATTGGGTAACCGGTTCTGGGCCCTAGCTACCTGTGGGTTGTGGTCGTACGCTGGGCTTGTCTCTGCACATGGCCTTCGAAACGAAATCTCGATGGCAAAAGCTAATTAGAAGCAGCATCTTAAAATCAACATCCTTAATCGCTAAGCTCGTGAATTATTACCTTTTTGAGTTTTTACTGTTATTCTAGTTCCTTCTTGTCGGCCCTTCGGCCATTGCAGTGTTCGTGTGAGATTTGTATGTGTGTGAGATTCCTTTTTTAAGCCGGCAATGTGCACTTTCGTTTACTTTTTAGTCACTATTTTGCTCACAATTTGTTTACTTTGGGTAACTGCAGCCACACTAAAGGGTTTTCTTTGTTATTAATTAATAATATTTTTACAATTCGCAGAAAAATCAGCGTTGCAATGTTTTTAAATGCCGCACGCAGACGAGAACTCAAATTCAAGCGCAGAGAAAGAGCGAACGAACCGCGCGCCACGAGAAAATTTTTACGAATAAGAGAAGTGAAACAACACACGCTGACGCTCTGCCGACGAAGTCCGACACACAAAGCAGCGCACAGTGGGCAAACTGCGACGGTGGTGGCCAAGGCAGTGTTGTGAAGACGCGCTGGAGGATTTTTGAGGTTTAACAGTCTATCTCATTATTTTTAATCTCAATAAATTCGAAATTAATTAAATTTTAATTTAATAACTATTTTCTTTGAATTTTATAATGTACTACTGTTATTACAAAACTGATTTTAAATGCAACTTGCAATTAATTTTGTAAATTTAGATTTTAAACCTACATTTTACGACGGCCCACTGTGCAAGTGGCCACCTAAAACGAATGATCGCATAAAAGAGAAATTGCAACAAACAACCGGCGCGACTTTGTAGCTCTCTCTCTCTCTCTTTCTCTCTCTCGTTGGCGGCATCGCTGATTCGGTTGCTATTTAAAAAATTTATATTTTTTGATAACTTTTTCTAAATTAAAAATCTGGACTGTTAAAATAAAAAAGATCGGACTCCGCCGCGTATGGGGTGTACAATTTTCCGGCAGCGGCAGCGCTGTTGCTGCGAAGCAGGTCAGTTTCGATTTTGTTGATGTTTTTTTGTTGTTGCCATACGTTTTTTTCTCCTGTGCCGCTTGGGCTTGGTAATGATCTTCGTGGATGTGGGCTGCAATCGCTATTGTTGTTGTTTTTGTGGCGGAGGAGGAGGAGGCGACTCCGACTGTTGCGTTCATTAGCGGGGCCGGTGGCTTTTTTGGGTTTGTTATATGGCCAGAAAGAGGGAGGAAGTAAAAATGAAAAATACGCCCAGGTAGGCACAATACAGTTCCACACATCTAACCCTAATTTTAGATGACTTCAAAATTGAGGATATTAAGATTTAAAAGGTACTTGGACTTTCAGGACTTTGTACAAGTTAAAAGTGTTAAAAAAGTATAATTTTGTAGAAAAATAAAATCTTTTACAGGAGTTTAACATTTTCTAATCAATAAATTGGCAGTTAAGATTCTTGTTTTAAGGTTAATATCAGAATTACCATGTTTTTTCAAAAGCTAGTGGCAATAATTAATCATTTTTGATCTAATTTCCTTGATATGTTAATTCTAAGGAATTTTTCTGATAAAAATCTCAATCAAAATGTATAATAATAATAAATACCTCTTTGATTTGCAATTCACTACTTTAATAATTTAATTTTCCCTTTCCCAAAACTACAAAAATTATAATTTAAAATCAAAACAATTTTCACAATATTTCCTAGTTCGGTTTACAGAATCTTGACTGTATTTATGACCATATTCACCCACATGAGCGTTTTTAGTGTGTTTTCGAATCATTTGGGTGGCGATTTTCGGCGTGGGCTGATTTTAGCCTCATTCGATTTTGGGTTCAAGACTTTGCGGTTCAACCTTTGGCCATAACTCAAGCCATTTACTATCTCAGCCAGAACTGCCAATGCAAATGGCATGACTCATAAAATGGGAAAATCCCGGGAGAGCCAGCAGAACAAGCAACTTATACAAGAGTCAATGAAATTGAAAGTTTAAAGCAAAACTCAATGGAGACTAGTTGTTGGTGTTGCAGGTAGGCGATGACGCTGATTTTGATCGAGGAATTGCGAGGCAACGCAAGTAAATCCCCCGCCAAACGATACCTTGTTGCAAAAATGCATCTGTTGGGGCATAAGTTGGAGGAGAGATGAGTAAAAAGTCAGCCGGGTGGACTGCGAAATACCCTTTATAAGTAACTGATAATATTTTTAAGATTTTAAATTCATTTAAATAGGGTTTTGCCTATCTAAAATCAGCAGCAGATATATATTTAAATAAATCCATTAATCTTTTTAAAATACTTTCTAATGAAATCAAAACAAGATCCTTAAGTCTCTTCCCAAATCCCAAGATCAATTATTCCTTATATATGTGTATATATCTCCTTCTCTTACCAATCTACATTCCCTTCTTTTAGGGCATTCTTGCAAACAGGTTAACCCTCGAAATGGAGCACCCTACTTTACCTTCATTGCCACTCAACTGAAGGTGCCTTTGCCAGCCACAAAGACGATGATGATCATAATGATGAGGTTTGGGATGAGGGAGCAGCAGCAGCAGCCTGGTGACTGAAAACCGGTCCCTGAGCAGCCGTCACCGCGGGGCCAACATGTGGGCCACCTCGAATCCCCCTGAGAGGTTCTTTCTTTCAGACGCCGAGCTCGCTGGGGAGTGGTGGACCCGTTAGTCCATCCTTGGACCGGTGCAAGCTGTGATATAACCAGAGCGATTCCGATCCTCGTAATGAGCCAGGCCAATTACAGCAGCACATGGCTTCCTTCTTCGTCCCTACGCCAAAAAAAAACCTGTTGCCTCTGTGAAGACGAAGACGAAGCCCTTTTTCTGGGAGAAAGTTCCCTGGGGGGTACGTCATAGGGCTTCCCACTTTCGGCGCCACTTGTGCAGCGGAAATCTGCCAGGGCCAGGGAGCACTGTTCTCAAAGGGGTCGCTGCGAACTCTGCTCTTTGTCACGTCTCATTTAACTTTGTGAACCCCGCCGGGGTGGGTTGTGCGATCGCTGGTTCCCAGAGTCACAGAGACTCGCCCTCCCTCTATAAGAATAAACTAGTCCAGAGTCCAAACTGCACAGAGAGAAAATAAGCTAATTAGTTATATTTTCTAGAAGAAAAAAATTTGTTTCAGTTTATTTAATGCTTATTCCTTTCTGTATTTGTTTAATTTCATAAAAAATATGTATGATCATTCCCCATTTCTCCCTGTGTGTTGCCACCCCCCTGGTTGAGTGGGCGTGGGACGGCCACGCATGCGCAACTCCCTCCGAGCTGCGAGCTCCGAACTCCCAACTCCAAGCGCTTTGACTGAGTGGGTGGTTTGTCTGGTGTCAATGTATGTGTGTTGTTCGTTCGTCGGTGCCTGGCAGGGTTGGGTACAGTCTCCGCTTGGCTTGTCTTGCCTTGCGGTCGGTGAGTCACTGGGTCTTGGCCCCCTTGTGATTTTCTACATCATCATCAACATCAAACCCCATGAACGCTGATTGTGAGGAGTGTGAATGGAATTAAGTCAACAGGAAGTAGTCTGTGGCTAAGAATAAAAGTCAATGATCGCTGACATGAAAGGAATTTAATATATTTTAGGGGGGGTTTTATATTTAATTAAAATTATATATTTATTTAATTATATTTAATAAAAATTAAGAGTGCCATTCTAAAGGTAATTAAATGTGTTTGGCATTTGTTTTGAAGGTTTTTCAAGAAGTAATTAAATGTGTTTGACATTTATTTTGAAGGTTTTTCAAAAAGTAATTTTCCAAATAGCAAACAATTATTATCGAGGCATTAAGACATAAATAAACATAAAGCTTAAAATGAATATTAGTTAAAAATTGTTGATAGTTATTTTAGAATTTTCTGTTATCTCTTTTCAGTTATGAGTAATTAAAATTAAAAGCTAATTATATATAATTTTCAAATGTATTTCCCTACAAATTATGAAATTATTGATTTCCCTGGCATGTCCTGGGCCTTTCTAATTCTTTCTTCCTTTTTTACCTCACATTCCAAACTAGAAGAAATGCACTTGCATTCCTTAGGACTTTGCTTCCAGTGCTTTCCAGGACTAAACCTGGGGCTTAAAATCAATTTTTAGTCGTCAAGTAAAAAGCAATTAAGCTGTCAGCCGTCTATGTAAGCGGCTGCAAATACACAACTAATTTCTACATGTACAAATACATCTACAATATATATATGTATATTTATGTATATAATCCTTGGAGACCGTTGCCTGGGTTTGGGTGCCGGTACATAAAATATATATATATTTATATAAGCATAAAATAATCCCTGCAATTCGAATGCATCAAAATGCATTTTCTATATAATATGTACAAAAACTTGTATGTATTTTTTTGATATATATACATAATAAAATGCAGTTATTTGCCCACCCACAGGACATACAGGATATGCTCTAAAAAAACGCACACACATTTTTAGTTTGCCATTTCCATTTGACGCCTTTACCCAGCCTTTCCACAAAACGGCATTCATCAAAGGCGAAATAATCAAATACAAATTATATAATACATATACAAAATATATATAAATATACAGATATAGAAGTGTGTTTGTCGCATATGTTGCATAAAAACCGAAACCCCAAAAAACCATATGCAAAAAGAACACCCACCCACCCACACGTAAAATCGAAATGAAAATGCAGCGGAGAGCGGAAAAGCCTCTCTTTCCAGAGAGCGCAAGCCTGTGTGCCGTTATTTTCCCTGTCGGAGAAAGAGAGAGAACGAGAGCGGAAGTTGAACTCTCGAAAGTGCAACACACAATTCCTGTGCACTTTTTTGAAAAAGGGGGATGGCGGGGGTTTTATAACAAAAATTGTTATAGACACAAAATTTATGATGTGCTCAGGCGGTGAAAAACAACCTAACACACACACACACCCTCAAAAAAGGGGGTGGTTGGGGGTTGGCTTTTAGTTTTCAAATGCCAAAACAGTTGAGCTATTGTCAAGCGCGAGAGAGAGAGAGAAGAAGAGAGTGTGAGAGCGCCCAAGAGGGTGGGTGGGCTTGTGTGCATTGTTTGGGGGTTGCTATAAACGTTGCATAGAGCGCCTGCTCCACACACCAATACCACTGCCCCTCCTGCCCCTTTCTCTGTGTGTGTGTGTGTAAAGTATTGATGAAGGAAAAATAGAAGTTGGCGCTTTTTAGTTGGGGGTTGCTGGCTAGTTGTTGTTGTTGTGTGCGAGTGTGTGTGTGTGGTGGGGTGTTTCTCTGGAAAAAGTGCATACCGAAAAGTATACGCACACCCACACACTGGCACAGACACACACAACACACACACACTTATAACGCATTGCGGAAAAATCAATAAATCACTTGAATGGGAAAAATATATAAATTTTAAAGGCAATTATTAATTACTTTGATTTATTTTGAATTATTTAAATTTTTAAATTTATTTCCATAATATTGCTTTCAACTTACCGACATGTTAGCACCGTTTTTGGCTGCCAGCCCCGAAGTACGCAACACTTTTCGCCTGGCGCCTGCAGGACCTCTCCAGCTGCACTTGCACTTGTTTCTCCTTTAAATATTCTTTACGTTTCTCCGTTTCTTTTTGTAATATATTTGTAATTAGATATTGGATTTCACTTCATTCTTTATATTTTATTATTTTATTGCACTTTGGTTTTCCCTTTCGGCCGATTTAGCGCGTTTCCCACAACTAACCTCATCAACACTCACACACCGAATGAGATTTGGCGACTGAATGAATGGCCGCGGAGGAGCGGATCCTACGAGACTCTCCAAAATTGGGGGGTGGTTGGGCTGCACCCCCCACTGTCGTTGTAATGGCGGCTGAGGGGGAGGCGGGCAGCTATTGTTTGTTGTTGTGCCAGCGATGCGTTCGTTGTGTTTAGCTGGCTGCTTGCTGCTGCTGTTGTTGCCGCTGCGATTGCCTGTCGCGTAATAATAATAAAGCGATGCCGCCGCTCCGTCGTTGTGCAATTGGGGGAAAAGCTTCCTGTCTGCCGCCCTGCTTCCTCTTCCGCCGCTTTTCCTCGTTTCCGTTTTCCACTACGAAAAAGCGCGCGCATTCCGCAACGCTCCCACGCATAACAAGTGAGTGTCCTTGCTCTCTGGCATCCTTTTTCTCTGTGAGAGAGAGCTCTCTGGATTGACTCATCCCCTGGCGGCCATGTTTATTTACAAAAAGTTTAACGGTATTTTGCAGGCAGCAAGAGAAGTCCTTGCGACTTATAAAAAGGTTTGCAGGCCAACAAAATATTACTAAATTATTCTTAATTATTTATTTATTAAGAAGTAATATTTTTAATTTTTTCATATTTATTATTGATTTTTTCATTTTCTACTTAATCTTAATTTTTATTTATTAATTTTTTCATCATCTTTCATCATTTGAAATTAAATTTAATAAAGTACAAATTTTACCTAGATCATTTTTACATATAAAAAAATATAATAAATAGAAATATGTATAAAGAAATTTGTGCTAAATTGTTAACTAAATCGGTATTATTTTAATATTTATTATATTTTGCTTATTTATTGTTTAGTTTATTTATATAAAATATGAATATTTAAGCTTTCAATTTATTTTTATATCTTTTTTGAATTAAAAGAGGGAAAATCTGAGATACATAAATTATACGAATTTATTATCCTGGCAAATCAAGTTTGCGGTGAAATTTATGGCACTAATCTTATTGATTTGAAATGAAAATATTTATTTGTTTAACAATTCTAGATTTCTATTACTTATTACAAATAGTTTCTACATTTTCTTATTACAAATCTTACGAAAAACTGTTGGTAAGCTAACTTGGTCACAGCTTAGTTTTATACGTAATTTTACACTTTTTACATATTTTATACTCTTTGGTTGTTGTAGCAGCTAAAAAACAATTCTCTCCTAGATGGCATTTAATTATTCCTTTTTACCTGGCAAACTTGGTCAAAATGTCCTTTTTCGTATGGTTTTGTACATTTGTACTGTGGTTGTTGTACAACATAAAAATATAATTCTCCACTTTATGTCGAGGAGTGTATAAGTGTAAAATACATGTGAAATAAAAGAAAAGTAAAATTGAAAATCCATTGAATATAATAAATAAGAAACTGTAGGTAAATGGTTTTTTATGTTGTATTTTATGCTTCTTCATATTATTTATATATTTTCTATTAAATATGCAATTTTGTAAACCACAATGAGTCCATGATCTTAATCCTTGGATTCTGTAAAAAAGAACAAAGAGTAAAAATATATTGATGTTTTTTTTTAAATTAATAATAATAAATACAATAATTAAATAAATAATAATATATAAAAATAATAATTATATAAATAAGTAAACAATAATATAAATATATAATAATAAAAGAATTAAATTATAAAATATATATTATGTCGTAAAGACCTTGCGTTAAAAATCTTTTAATATGTAATAAAATCATTTGAGGCAGGTACAAAAATCTATCTTAAATTTTATTGCATAGAAGTTCAATTTTTAATATCTCATCTATCTTTTTTGAGGAATTTCTAATTAGGTTTAGTGAACAATTCGTACCTTTGCAGCCGCAAACCGTTCAGTTGAGTGGCCAAAACGATTGCCGAAAACCCTGCTCTTCACTTTTGGCCATGACGAAGTTGGTTTTTTGATTTTTTAGTATATATTTTTTCCTCTTTTCTGTATGTTTTTCAAGAGATTTTCTTCCTTTTTTGCAGCAGTTTTCCTCTTTCCCTCCGCCCTTTTTTTTTTTTGGTGGTAACCAAGTTTTTAATCAAATTGCACATGGTGACCACAGAGCCAAAACCGTATGAGCTATAACCAGCACCAGGAACTCCCTTGCTAACCTAATTTTACAGTTGCTCCACACAGGACTTTCCTCTCTCCTCCTTCCTTTTTTTTTGGGAATTTTCTGCAACGTCAACTGTCTCGAAAAACTTTTTAATCAACGTCGCCTAGGTTTTTTATTTTTATTTTCCCTACTTAACAATTTTCTTCGTTTTGCAGTTGTAGTTGTTTTCCCTAGATGGCCTCGATTTTTTGTGGGTATTTGAGAGACGTTGCCGCATTTTCACCGCCAGCAAATTCAATGCAATTAAAAACAATTCATAATGGGAGAGTTGAGGCTGCCATTTTCCCTGCCCAGTAATTTGTCCCCATAAGAGGTACATGGAAATCACAACAAAAAAGGAAAACTGTTTACTTTCCTTGGTTTTTTTTTAAATTTTTTGTGGGGAAAATGTGATTTTTGTTCTTTTATTTTGGTTTATGCATTTAATTAAAAACGAATGAGACGAAAGAGAGCCCTAAGCTAAAGCCAAAGCTATAGCTGAAGCTGAAACTGAATCCGAATCTGAATCTGAATCTGAAGCCACAATGAAAACGCAATGAAAACGAATAAATATGAAAGAACTCTGCGGATACACAGATACAAATGCCACATTGAGATACAAATACAAATGCAAATGCAGATACTGAAACAGTTTATTTTCCCGGAAAGGCTTGTGCATTTTATTTTTTATTAAGCTCACTCTCTGATGTCCGGGAATTTGTCACCAGGATTAATATTTGCACATTGCCATATTTTTTTTTATTGGGGAAATGAACACCATTGTAATTACTGTGGGCCAGCGGGGAAAAACAGGTTTCTATTGAAATAATAATTAAAATGAATATTGTTTGCCTTAAATATTTAAATGCAAAAATTCAGGAGAAAATATGCTATGCTTTGGCTTTAAAAGTTGTGATTTTAAATGAGTGAAATTTATATTTTATTTGGGGAAATTGATGACATTCATTTCAATGGTAATTTATGCTTTGCCTTTAAGGGAATTCATAAATAGTTCGATTAATAAATTATAAATTAAATCGTGATATATACATTTTACACCCAAAAAGATAACTTATTCTTTTAGATTAAGAAAACATTTTAAAAAAGTTTTAAATCAACATTTTTGATAATAAGCTTTCATTTCTTCAAAACTGTTTGTTAATATATCTTTTAAAAAATTGTTTAACAATTTTTTTTGTTAATACATTGAGTTTATAATTGCATATTTAAATATATACTATTTTAAGCTTTCCATTGAATATTTTTTTCATGTTTTTTATTCATTCATTGAGCTTATATTATTATTTATTTATAAGAAACTCTAGACAAGGCTTTTATGCATTGTTTTTAAATATAAAAACTTCGATTTTAAGCATTAAATTTATTTTAAAAAAACATAACTAATTAACTCTAGTACAGCTTAATTTTTCCATATTATTTTCCTTTCATTTCTCATATAAATTCTTAAAAAAAAACGATCCTTTGAATGCTCCTCACAAAGCCAAATGAAGCGACTATTTCAGCTTTGCTTTTGCTTAAAATATGCAAACAAGAAACGGAAAAACTTATTTAGACGCCGCTCCAGACGGCAGCTAAAAAAATATATATATATTCACATACGAATAAATAAAGATATATGTATATGTGGAAACCCATAGAAGTCGGGGCTAAAAAAGCAAAATGGTTCTTTGGCTGCTTATGAAAATGGCGCATGTGTGTGCATTATGCATTTTGCAAAAGTATAAGTGAGTTTCTCCCACGCGTTTGTGTGTTGTGTGTGTTCTCGTGTGAGAATCGAGTGTGTCTTTGCCTTTTGTTTTTGGCCCAAACGCAGCAGCAGCCGCAGCAGCACAATGGGCAACGGCAGTCTTATTTATGCAAATGGCAAAGGTGGCTTAAAAAAAAAACCATTTCAATTAATGGTTTCATAAATAAAGACCTCTCTGACCGATATTTTATTTAAGTCTTTATTTCGTTTCTGGTTTATGCAAATGATTTTTATATTAATAACGGTTTTGGGATTAATTTGGCTTCGTTTGTGGCGCGTTTTTTAAAAGAGAGCTCTTATTTTTTGGGAATTAAAGAATATTCTGTGACGTTTTTTGCTTAATAAAAAATATAAAAATATATTTGTTTGATATTTAATTATATTTGTAAAGCATATTTAATAAAATAGTGATATTTTTATTGACAAAAAGATTTATGTGAATTCGTAGCTTGGAAGACAATTTTAAATGTGCTGAAAAGTGTGCTATGAAATATTTTGTCTTGCCTAAAAAATCATTTCATATTTTTGACACATTTTTAAGGGGTTTCTATTGAAATAATTGAATTTATTTTAAATTTTCAGATTATATTAGCACCCTGGATTATTTTATGTATTTTATTTATATTTTTTTACATTTATTTAAAGCTCTCCAAGTTAATTCCACTGTTTACCCCTTTTGAGCCACGTCTTCATTCACCGCTTTTATATTTCTCGCATGCGGCCAAAAGATTTTTGCCCTCTTTTGCCAGTATTTGATTGAGGCTGTGCCTGTTGTAGTATTACCAATGCCTGGAAAACATAAAACTACGAAACAAAATAAAAAATTCTCTCACTATTGTTTTGTTGGCGCGTGGGAAGCGTTTCCAGCGATTTCAGCGTTTTGTTTTGTTTGGAAAAACTTTTTATGCTGCTCCAGGAACCCTCCCCCCCAACCCCATTTGGTGGCAGTGGAAGAAATTATTAATACATAATTCATGTTTAATTGTTCACAATTCTTTTTCTGTCGTTTTTTTACTTCTAGATTGCCGCGTCGCCATTTTCAGACTTTTTGTTTAATTATTCAGCAAAAAGCATACTTTTTTTGAAAACAAAGAACATTAAAAGACGAAGTTTATACTCTAACTTAAGGATTTTATAAGGAATTTATGGAGTTTCTTAATTTAAACAATTTTTTAAAATATTTGTATTACTTCTAAACATTTTCTTTAATTTTTTTATAAAGAAATTTAAGGAGTTTCTTAATTTAAAAAGGTTTTAGAAATATTTGTATTACTTCTAGACATCTTCTTTAATTTCTTAAAACCTTTTAACACTTTTATTAGCCAGAAAATTGTTTTATTTTTATGCTAAATATTTAACTATAAGTCTTAGATTTGTTACCTTTTTTTATTGATTTTTATTTGGCCATTAAAAGAGGCCTCAAAGCTGCAGGGCAACTATTTGGTCTAATGGCTGCCAAAGTTGATTGGAACTTTCGCTGATTGAGCTGCATTTAGTTTTCCCCCGTTGACAGATGGCTGGCATGGGGGTTTTCCGGAGGTCCAGCCTATAGACAGACATTTCAATTAGCCGAAAATTGTGGCAGGTGGGTGGAGGAGGTGGGGGGCTCTTTCGGGGTCTTGACCCGTTGTCAGTTACAGTTTTGCAGCCTGCGGCCAATGAATTTTAGATGAACGGGTTGACGGGTTGAGAGTTGCACGATTCACTGCACAAGGAGTACGTGGAAAGTGGTGGAAATTTGGGGGGGGAAAGGCGGTTTAAGCACACTTCGACTCTCACGCACACAGACGGGCGTAGATTTTCATTAACGCGCTCTGCGGGTTCACTAAAAAAGTTGCGGGTGGTCATGATTTTCCATTCCTGGCATCGGCATCGGAAGTGCACTTCTCATTTGCTTATTGTCGGTTCAAAGGGGGTTAAGGTGTACACAGGAAGAAAATTTAGGGATTTTTGGTTAGCTTAATTAATAAAGAAACAAAAAGAAAATATGTGTAATTAAAATATTAAAGATATTTGTATGAAGGGAATTTTTTAAGGCTTGCCAAGGTGCCTTTTCAATTTTTATTTGCTAATAAACGAGCTTGAATTTTATACTTTGTTAGAGTATTAATGAATTCGTATTTAAGAATAGAAAAAAAGTTCATATAACAAATTAAGGATGCAAGAAATCACTGAATTTAGCTTAAAAACTAAATATATTTTGTAGAGAAAATTAAAGGTATAATTAGAAGATAATTCATAATTCATAATTCATTAAGAAATAAAAATGTTGAATAAATATTTCCATTTCGAAGAGAGTAAAAGTTATTTTAATTTTTTATTATTTTTTATTTATTTTTTATTTTTTATTAAAGCAAAAATATTGCTGGAAAAAAGCTTAGAAAGTTTTTTATTGAAGGGGGAATACTTATTAAAATACTTACGTTGTTTATTGAGTTAACAAAAAATTGATTATTATTATTATTAAAACCCTGTTTAATCCTTTAAAATCTATAAATATTA
>VNJN01000325.1:70723-157177 GCA_008042485.1 Drosophila mayri | reverse complement strand
GTAACTGATATTTAACTTTACACATATATCCCTCTAATTGTATGTTTAGTGCCAAATTCTCTTTTTTAGAAGCCCAAAATATCTTCACAATTTGACACCAATCGCATTTAAGAAGTATTTTCAGTGTAAAAACTTAGAGAGAGATCGGCAGGGATAATAATTTGGGTGATTCAATTCAGTTTGTGCAACGAGCAGGGCCAGCCAAAAACTTTGTGTGCGAGAAAGAAATCCGATTCCTTCGGCTGGTCAGTGAAACCAAAGAAAAAAAACCAACAAAAAAAATCGAGCCAGCGCAGAGTTGCCTCTAAAATTTTCCTGGTATCCTAGTTTTCCGCCCAGAGTCAGAAGCGGCTCAGAGGGGGGTTAACCCCCTTATTGGGTATTGAAATGCAAATGGTCGCTGGCCTGCCGAAATTAAATTATGTGGAAGTAATGATAACCCTTCTGTCTCTGTCCCAATGCCGTTGATTCCTTTGGACTGGCTCCCGGCTCCTGGCCTCCATTTATCCTATCTACCTCCCCCCCTTTCCCAGCATTTTCCAGCACTCTTCCTCAGTTTTTTCCCCACACTCCCATGGCATGAGTCTTCATTTAACTGGCGACGTAACGCCTTTTTTGGCAGCTGTCTTCATTGTGTCCGTGTCCCAGCTCCTCTGCATTTTCCGTTTTTCCCATCACCGGTTCTCGAATTTCCCCCATGGACAAGGGACAGCGGAAGGTGGGTGGTGGGTGGCAGCAAATGAATTGGGTAGGTGTGTCGCCAGCAGCCGCTAACGGCAATTAATTGTTTGCTAAAGTGTCTTCGCACTTAGTGCAAGTGGAACGAACGAACAGGAGGACAGCTGGATTTCCCATTTTCCCAGATCTCCACGCTACCCTCTACACACACACGCACACGCACACATTAGGGGGGAAATTCTTAGAGATTCATTAGGGGCCACAGGTCTGAGATTGAAAGGTGAGAACTGGCTATAAATTTCGAAGTAGCTTCCCTTTGATGCCCATCAAGAATACGGACAGTTAACCCATAAATTGGCCACCAATAAAAGGTTTAAAATTTATGTAGTAACAGCAATGCACAAGAAGGGTTTTAATTACAATTTATATGAAACGATATTAATATTTTTAATGCTTTCATTTATTATGGGGGCTTATATTTTAATTTGGCCATAATATTATCACTTAAAAATATGTATTAAATCGATTTAAGAGTTTAAAAATTACAGCTTTTTAGTCCAAAAATGAAAACGAACAGAAAAATTCATTTCGGACGCTATAAATATATATATTCTTGATTAGCATTTAAAGCTGAATCAAAATAAAAAAAAATAATTGTTTTGAAAAAAATGTAAGCTACAAAATTAAAATAAAAATGTAAGTTACAAACACAAGTAACTTGGGTTTCAATCATGATATGGGGTACAGGAGATTCAGTGGCTCACAGCTGAATCAACGACCAACGTCATATTTGCTTATAATTAATGAGAATCTTATATGTTAATGAGAAACTTATGTTAATATGAGAGAGTCCCCCACCTACCTACAAGAAAAGCTAGTAAGAAATTTTTCAACCCGAAGCGGAGTGGTCCTCGAACCCGGGTTTCAGGTCTGATATGCCTCGGCATTCAGACCTTCTTACCCACCTGGCCATTGCAGGCACTAAAAGCGCCTCGGCGATTTGTACATATGAAGAGCAAAGCTTAGGAAGCTTAGTATGACGTGTGCTAAAAATAGATCAATGCTAACATAGTATGTAATGTTAAAACTATTTAAGCAACTGTTAAATTACATTTCTGTAATTGCTATGTAAAATCTTACAGCTTCTGGGTGAGAGGAAAGGCAGTGAAAAAGAGCAAGGGATTTGATCTCTCTGTTACATATGAAACCAATGTAAAAAAGCTGTAAGCTTACAGCGTTAACAATTTAATGCTTCGATCGAGAAGTCGCGGGTTCGAAACCCACTCAAATACGATTTTTCAACATTTTTTTTTTTATTATGAATTTAACTTTTTTTTTCATTTTTCTTTTAGTTAAAGATGATTTCAAGTCTTAAATTGGCAATCTGCAAGGGTACTTCGGCGAACCTTTCTTGTTAAATATACGTTATACATGGCGTATACTTGATATTTCTATATAGTTTTTATATTATTAAATATTTACTATAAACTGTATGTTTATTCTTCATTTTTTATTTAAATTAAGTCTAATTGGTCAAATGATTCACACTCGGTTAGCCCCACCTCGTGGCCATCACGTCATATATTTGATTTGAGAGCGCTAGACCAAACGGAAAGCTGTGTTACGTATACGACCCCGCGTCCTTGTGTGATTTTCAGCTCCTGTTACTCCGCTTCTGCCTCTGTGTTGTGTTGTGTTATTTTGCTTGTTTGTTTCGATAAGGTCTTTGTGGGATGTTAAGACCGATGTTAGCATATATGTATGCATGCATACATACATATATATATATGTACATATGCATTTACAAGCTGTTCTCTCAGTGCGGTAATGTTTTCCTTGGAATTTGCTAGCCCCCAGGGGATATACCCTATAGGAAGGCATAGAACAGAGCAATTTTGTCATTGCTGCTGCTGATGCTGTTTTTATTGTTGCTGAGAATTGCTGGAATTGTGACAAGTTTTTGTTTCGGTTTATTTAAATAGAGTCCTTTTCGGTGAGCTAGTGTCAAGTGTGTAGGCCTTTTGTGTGGTACTCTGTGGATATAAGAAATAAACACAAGGATCCGTAGGCGTTGCTGATGTTGCTGCTGCACTTTCCTTTCCATCCATTCCGCCATCCATCCATCCATCCAAGCATCCAAGCATATTCCATTTATCCAACCATTCTCACACGGCTGCATATTTACATAGCAAATATTAACATTGTGTAATTTAGTTGCTCTACAAAATGTGTACAAGGATATAGGCGAGTGTCCCTAAGTGAAAGCGTGAGGCGACACAGTGGATTTTAAGCTTGAAATTAAAGGCTATGTACTTGATTACATTCGAATAACCTAACATAATTATTATATAATAAAAAGTAATACAAAAAATATATATTTAGCAATTTTTAATAGGAAATAGTTAGTTAATAATTCCCAATATAAATATTTAAAACTATTACTAAAAACAAAAGTAAATATAACAATTTCAATGATTTTCTCTGTTCTTATACCACTGTCTCACTACTTAACTTGGCCGAGCAGAATTTGCCCAAGACTTTTCTAGCGGCTTTAGCATCTCGGAGAGTTGCAAGAGTTCCAGTTCTCCATTTCCATTTCCACATCCATTTCCTTGGCAAACTAACCACATCTCAAAGTACACACACACACCCAGCACAGCAGAAGGAGATGGGCTTGGGGTGTAGTGGGTGTGTGTTTTGAGTATTTATTTAAAGGCAACCCAGGCACTTTTGCCCCTCAGCCTGCCATAAAGCACACTGCCATTATAAACTATTATTCCGTCTTGACTGTTGATATTTTTCCAAATTTAATTGCATTTCTGGCCAGGCTCTATGTACATATATATGTATATATATTCGAGGGCTATATGGAAGTATATATAGATGTAAGAACGGGACAGGCGGTGGAATGACAAGACAACTCAATTTGATGGCAAATCACATCATATGCTTTCCAAACACGTCCCAACCAGCAGCGGCAGCAGCACGCAAAAATTTAAGTCACGAAAACAATTTCGTCAATTGTTGTTGTCTCTGCCGCTGGACGGACAAACTGTGCGGACAAGCCGGCGGGCGGACGAGCGGACATACGGACAGAGAGGGGCAGAAGGACAAACGGACGGTTGGTATGTCCTTAAGTGGCCAAGCGCCTTGAGTGGATTACAGCGCAACGAGGCGACATTATTGTGCTTTCCCCCTGCCCACCAACAAAAGTCCATTCACTCCCGAAATTTTCTTCTAGTCTGCGACATCGTTACATACACTGATAAAAAATAATAATATATAGCTTGAAAGTCTAACATGATTAAACAAAAGAACAATAAAATATACAATTTAATTTGAAATATATATTTTTAGTTGAATTTATAAGGTCAAAAATATTTTTAAAATATATTAATTTTTGTTGTTAGCTGCATTTTTATTATAAGCATTTTTCTAACCCAAAATTACAAAGAAAAAATTTGTAGAGAATATTTTTGAAGTAATCTAATAGTTGTTGAAGGCAAGGTCACTTAAAGTAAAATGAAATACCATAAAAATAGTAAATTGTTATTTAAATTATATTTAATTTTATAGTTTTATTTTTATTTTGGTATTTCTATACACATTTAATAATTTATTACACCAAAACCCTTCTCACAGTGCCGACCATGTCCATTTGAAGCTGCACTTGTTCGGCTGGGCCAAAAATTTGAAACAATTGAGTCGCGAATTAGCATTAAGTCAATCACTTGTCTAGCAATGGAATATCTTGAAAACGCAGAGCACGTACATAGGATGCTACAAGATGAAAACAAAAAAAAAACCCAAAGATTTATAACCGTCTGAGGGAGAGCTTCACTGTCTCGAAAGTTATTGTCATTCGTTACTTTTCGCAGTTTCATAATAATTTTAACGATTGCTTATGATTGCTAGTTCCCCGATCAAAATCGGTGGTGGAGTGAAACTGCAAAAGAATTTGCTATTCAGTATTATTTCCAGAGCTTTATATTTATTTATAGAAATTATTAAGACAATCTTGGTAAATATTCAACAAATTTAAACCTTACATCTTAAAGACTAAAATTTGTGATGGCAATTATATTAGTTTCCCAGCAAAAAACCAACGCAACCACTATTAATTTTCTTGATTAAGGACGTATATGCCACATGACCTATATCCACATCCAGAAATTCACTTTATTTTCCACTCCCGGATCAACGCAACCACCAACTACTAATTACTAAAACGATTAAGAAGCAGCACAAGCAGCAAGCATCTATAATCGTCATAAGGATAAAGGCAAACAAACAAAAAGGGGCTTTGGAATCGTGTGAAATCCAAATGGAAAACCACAAAATGTTATAATGTCCCATTGGATAAACCGGCACTCGGCACAAAAAGCGGACAGACAGCGAGAAGAAGCTTTAAAACAATTAATTATAAATTTATAGAGCCAAAGAGTGACGAGGGGGGAGTGGAGCTGGCTGGAGCACAAATGCAGACATTTAAATAACTCGAGGAAAACAAAAGCCAACAGAATGGGACGCCTCTTCGGTCTTCCAGCAAGGACGGATACGAGACGGAGCACAAAAAGGAGTGAAAATGGATTTCCATTTAAGGCGGCATGTTGAGCACATTGTTTTTATTAAGTGTCGCATGATATGTGCGATAAATATATATATATATATATTTATATACGTGTATATACCCATTCATTCCATTCACATAAACACTTCAAGTGGCAACATGACGTGCAACTAATCCGGTGCCCAAAAAATATGTTACAAGTGGGCATCACTCCTCTCGAGGCTCGAGGTCCGAGTCCGGATCCAACTATGTGAGCCTGGGTCCGTAGCCGAACACTGGGGCCACAAATTCGGAGAGCAGGCAATTAATTATTTAGAAATTACTAAATATACAAACAGGAGTTAAAAAACTACTTAAAATTTACCAATTAGAACCGGCAATATATAAAACATTTGACGATTTTAATTAAATTAAAAATAATTATATAGTTAATATCAATGCCCTTTTAAAACTTTTTGTTTTTTACGATTTACACATTTAAAAATTGTCCAGAAAAAAGGTAAACAAAGCAGCAGCTTTTCAAATATCAAAATGTATCGTATGTGGATGGTTTATCTCACTCTTAGGTTCTAATTTTACGATATAAATTAAAGTATTTTAATGAAATGAACCTAAAAATATGGAAAAAAAATGAATAAGAGGTATTTGTACACTTCAAGTCCCACTGTGCCCATAAGGGGACATCATAAAAACAGCTGCCGACCCGGGCACAAAGATGCCGACTCCAACTCCTGATGCTGCTTCTACTTCTGCTACTGCTGCTGATGATGATGATGGCTGACCCCTGACCCGTGATCCCTTCTCCCCCCCCCCCCCCCCCCCCCCCCTGACTCCCCTTTAGCACTCTCTATATAATGCACGCTAAATACATAGTTTGAAAATAGTTTTGAACCCTTTCATCAGGCGGCCCCGACTCGCAGGCAGCCGCAAACAAACAAAAAACCCATGGGAACTCGACTCGTGGCTTGGCACCAGCATCCAGCTAGCAGGTGGGGGGGAGCTGAGGAGGAAAGGCAAAAGTGACAGCGACAGAGGAGAGCATTGGCTGTCATTTTCCTTATTTTTCCTCTGTTTGTTTTATTTCTGCCATATGACCTTTTTTGTCACATTTCGACCGAATTACATTTTGTCACTCCTTAACCAACTCATCAGGGTGGCGACCAACTGCACTGCTTTGTGCTGATAAATGTGAACCCCTCCCCCTGGCCCTCCTTCTCACCATTTTCCTAGAGTTTCCCCCCACACACACACATACACACTCTGAACAAATTTTTCGCCGCAGTCTGTGCGTCTGAGAGTCTGTGTGAATGGCTGCCGAAATGAATGTTGCAACTAAATGAATAAATGGAAATTAGTGCCAAAAAGGCAACGATGCGAACACAATGAACGGACGCAACACGGCAGACGGACAGGCGGACGGACAAACGGGCAGATTGCAGACAGCTGGACCCACGGACAAAGGCTAAATTTTGGGGGGGAAAAATAAAGTATTTACTGCACATTTGCCCCCCACATAGTTTATTTTTGGGGAAGGCTTCATTCATTTTGGTGTGGTTCCTAATTTAATATTCATTTATCTGGTGACCTCGTTTAGGGGTATTCGATGTGTTCTAATTGAGGCTTGATTGATTTTCCAGGAAATCCGGAAATATGAAAGGTATTTAAAGGGAATAAAATAATCTTTAACTTGTTTTGAGTTGATCTCTTAATTCGCAGAGTTGGTCAAGCTATAATAAGTCTGTATATAATTCCTCTATTATATTCTAAAGTTTTTATTTTTTAATCAATTTTAAATCTTTTCTAAATACAATTCTTTAGCTTTTGTAAAGCATGGTTGTAATTGTTCTTTAAATGCCATAGCGATTAATATTTTGCATACATTACTGCACTCTTGCTACTCCCCCATTTAAAGCAGCAGCCCCGAGAAAATATCAGGAATATTATCGTATAATTCAGGCACAAAAAAGGAAGGGAAAGCGAGAAAAGTGGTGTAGAAACGACGAAGGGGGGCAGGGCGGAGTCGAGCATTGAAGCGAACGCATATCTATCATTAATATCGCTGCAGTCAGCTGCTGTTGTGCTTAAAAAAAAGAGAAAAAAAAAAGGAAAGCCAACAAAAAAAATTCAGTGGAAAATTGGATACCCTGCTAAGAATATAGTTTTGAGATTTTAAGAATTAAAAAATTAAGAAATAAGAGTTTCCAGAGAAAGGATTTTACAATAGAAAGGCCTTGAATGGAAGAACCCTATTTTATGGTTTAAAAAAATCGGCTTTAAATGTAGGCGACATTTTCCATAGTTTATGATTTTTCAAAACTAATCAAATATTAATCTAATTAATTTCAAAACATATAAAAACATCAATAAAAATATTATAAAAAGAAGAGAATGTAGAAAAACTGAGCGCAATATCAAAATTTTAAACTTTACCTTAAAGTCAACTACAAAATCCTTTAAAATGTATAACAAAATATTACTTATTAGCTCTAAAGTTTTCAAAAATCTTTTAAAATATTTATATATTTATTTGCAAACTTAAAAGATTCCCTAATAGGCCAGGCCAAGCTGTTAATCGGAATTACAATGCCCCAAGTAAATATGAAAAGGAAAATTATGGCGTCGGGGAGGGGGAATCCCCCACAGCACATACAGACTTACACGGCAGCCATGAATGCTAACACATACAGACACACACACACATTGAGGTTTACTGGGCTGCATTTTCTGCATTTTCCGCAGCAGCAGCGGGAAAAGCAGTAACTGACTGCTGAACTACTGCCAACTGCAATTAATCATTTTTCTATCATTTTCAGATTTTTTTCACACACACACACACTAGACTGAATGTGTGAGTGTGTTCATGGGGTAAGTTATGATTTTTCACGATGCTGTTCGACGATTTCGCTTTCCCCCAAACCAGAAAATGTTTCCTTTGGAAAATTGCAAAGCCGGGAAAAAAGGAAGTTTGGCTTGCTTGCGGCCAGCTAAAGTCCTTAAATGGCCCACAGAGAAGTGTCACTAACCAAATGTTTAATCTGAGTATTGAATTAACAAAAAAAAACTATACTTTAATGGCCTGAAAAATATATTAATTAAACTGTATAATATAAAATAAATTAGGCTGTAGAACAATTTTCTTTTACAACCAAAAATAAACAACTAATTCAGCTACTCTCGAATTGTAGTTGTTGTTCTTTAATTTATTGTTCTAGTTTCTAGCTGTGGTTCTTAAACTAGTTTTATTATTATGAAATTAACCACTTGCCGCATTGTACTACCAGATTTTCGGCCTGTCAGCCAACTTTTACTGACAGCCCTAAAACGCACTCTACGCACAAGGACTCAAGGATATATGTACTTGGTATATATAGATGCCTATATCCACATTTATTCCACATACATACAGACATGCATGTGGAGGCATCTGTCTGCTATTAGCCGCCGTAAATTGCATCGTCGCCATCGGCCTAAGCGATTTCTAATGGCGGGGCACAGCGGGCGGTAGGCACCAACACGATCTCAGCTTCTGGGAATCGAGGAGTTGGATCTCCTCCACAAATGCACTGAAAATAAATTGTGAAACGTTTATAAATAGCAAACAAATATCTTATAAAAATAACTTTAACGAAATAATAATAGCAAACTTCATTTTAAGATTCAATAGCATCCCTCTGCATAGGTGAACTTTAACAATTCACAATTTTTTCTATAAAATATTAAAATCTAGATAGAATAAAAGATATAAAATGGATAGACAGATATATAACTATATAAATTTATAATAAATATTATTCCTTGTCATTATACATAGGGCAAGATGCTTGAAATAATGTAATAATGTAAAAAATCGTTTATGTTTGGCAACAAATTTCTCTCAGTGCATATCCATACAGCCCTTAAAACATATATACATACATGCACACATATCTAAGTATGCGCACCGCACCAAGCTAGACATACATATGTACATAGATTAGGTCAATTTGCTGGTAACTTTTGATGATGCCCCAGCAGTAGGAGTCGAAATCGGATTCGAAGCTGTCGTAGCAGGAGTAGAAGTAGGAGAGGGAGTAGGTGTAGAAGTAAAGTAGGAGTAGGAGCAGGAGCAGGAGCAGGAGTAGAACTAAGAGTAGGAGTAGGAGTTGAAGTAAGAGTTGGAGATGGACGGAGGGAAACTTTCGGCCTGGTCACTCATTGATGCGGATACATCCGGTGGTCCAGTGGTGCTACCAGTAGTATGTGGACGGTTTCGTAGGTAGTCCTTGGCTAGGGGGAGGGAGAGGGCTGTAGCCTAGGTCTCAGTAAAAGAGAGCTGCAAGGCATCAACTGCTAACAAGTCAACAAGACCAGTTCGGTTCATTGGGGCATTCCCATGGGACATTTGGTCAGTCCGGTCAGGTTAAGTGTTTTATGAACTTGTTTCAATGAAGTCATACAAAGTGCGTGTATATACACTGATCGAAAATATAGAGGAAAAAGGTTTTGTATTAAAAAATATATTGGTATCTTTAAAATAATTATCTTATTATGCATTGTTAAAAAATAGCTCTGAATTTTAATTTAATTTAAACGTTGCTCCAAAGTGTTTTATGAAAAATTGTTTAATTTTAAATTAAATTTGATTAAATTATATAATTTTTTTCCTCTCAATAAACACAAATTCCCTTAGTACCTAGTATCAGTATTTTCTGTCAGTGTATTGAAGGATGTGCAGGTGCCGTGTGGTGACATGTGGCAAGCAGAAGAAGCAGAGCAGGTCCTCAGCAGTGACCGACCATCTCTCGTCTGTTGCCATTGAAGCTTTTAATTTGATTTTCGTTCAAGTGTCGTTTTCTGTGGTTCCCCACCGTCTGTGTCTCTCAGCCCCTCCACCTCTTTGCCTTTCTGTCTCGGAGTATGTGTGCGGGTGTGTCTATGTGTGTGTGTGTGTTGCTGACCATGTTGATTGTACTAAACTTGAGCCTTTGGTCCTGCTAGAACTTCTCCTACTTCGGTTACGTTTTCCACT
Organism: Drosophila mayri; assembly: GCA_008042485.1. NCBI lineage: Eukaryota > Metazoa > Arthropoda > Insecta > Diptera > Drosophilidae > Drosophila > Drosophila mayri. The sequence goes on along the minus strand of VNJN01000325.1, from coordinate 146,921 downwards.
TTTTGGCCGGGATTTCACTTGGGTTCCTGTTTCTGTGTCAGTTTCCATTTCTCCTAATGAGGGATTCGTTTGTAACCGAAAAATCTTCTAATTAAAGGCAATACAGTACACTTGAGAATGTCAAAAGTGTTTTGAACCTTATTACCAAGTGGGGAAACCCAGAAAAACTATTTAATATTGGATGTCAGAATCTGAGAGCCAAGCGTTCTGCCTTTTACAAAATTCTTTGTTTTAATTTTATGAATAAATAATTAAATATTTTATAAATCCACAGTACCTTATAATCAATTTGGAAATGATATTTTTATAATTATGTTGATTTAATTGTATCCTTCAATAAACATAAATTTATGTAGAATACATACCGCCTAACATGAAAATATGTTGCCTACTTTTAAGCGTGAATATATTTAAGAAACTAAAAAAATAATGAACCAGTAAAATTTGCTCAATTGAAATATATATGTTTATTAAATAAAATATGTCAAATCAATCAATAATAAGGAATAAGTGCTGCCAAGTCACTGTCACAAACATATAACTACAAGAACAAATATATTCAACTATTTGTTGTGCATCGAAGTGCCCACCCATTCAAGTGACATTAAAAAAACAATTCAAGTAATTTGCAAATTAAAAAATGCATATTTGATTAATATAAATACTTGGGCTTATAGTGACCTGACATTTAGTTCTCATTTAGCTAAAGATGCGAGTGCCACGCAATCGGCAGCAGGCACTTGATTGGAGCCAAAAAAATCACAACAAATCTCAGCCAAAAACTTTAAAGATCTCTTGGACCACTTGGAGGCGCATTTTATCCAGAAATACTGATGAATTCTGTCGCAATACCACCATTCATGGCCTGAAGTACATTAACAACAGTAAATTACGCAGCAGCGATAGGTGAAAACCTAAATAATTCTACCATTTTAAATTAACTTAAATTACTTTTATATATAACAGATTATTTTTCGGCATAGCTCTCCTGGCGGTTCTGTCTATTGCCATATATCTCATTCAGGATGCCTTCGACAAGTGGAACACCACGCCGGTGATTGTGGGCATTGATCCGGAGCTGACTTCCATAACAAACGAACCCTTTCCAGCGGTAACCATCTGCAACCTTAATCAGGCTCTGGCCGTAAAGGTCCGAAATTTGGCCAACAACTCTGTGGAGTTTGCAATGCTGCAATCGTTATGCCGCCGGCAAGTGGACCTTGAAATGGTCACTGGTAATTCCACCAACTGGGAGGAGTTTATACTGAATGTGAGTGGGGTTTTTAAATGTTTTTTTTATAAAACTAGCTTAGCCTCCTCGGTATCCAGAGGTTTCTGGTTTCATTCTACTCCTTCTTATTTCTAAATAACTTAATTTAATGATTAGATTTCGCAGCCCTGTAAATCAATGGTGATTGCCTGTCATTTTGGGGCCGACGACTATGAATGTGCACGACTATTTCATCCCATTGTCACCGATGAGGGTCTCTGCTGTGTCTTCAATATGCTGCAGCCAAAGTTCATGTATAGAAAGAGGTAGAAAAAACATTATTTATATATATTTAATTATTATAAAACGTATAGAAATCGGAATACAAACCGAAGCATAACTCCTTTGGAGTCTTGCAATTTATGCAAATTTTATAAGTCTTCTTCAGTCTGCATAAAGTAAAATTTAGAAGCTAAAATTTACTAATTAAATTAAATTAATTTACCTTTGGTGCTCACAGCGTTCCTCTTTCCCATCGCAATATGACCCTGCCGTTGGGTTTCCAGTCTGTAAATTGGCACGCCGAACTGGGCTACCGGCGACGTGGCTCCCAGACGGATGAGGGTATATCCCTCTATCCACGTCGCGCCCAGGGCACGGGCGAGTCTCTAGGACTATCTCTGACCCTCGATGTCCAAGCGGATGCCTACTACTGCTCCTCGTCGAGCAGCATTGGTTTTAAGGTCGCCCTACACAGTCCCAATGAATCCCCAAATGTACGCGAAACAGGCGTTCTGCTGGCTCCCGGCATGGAGACAAAACTGAGAATAGATCCGGCAAAGATCCTCACGGAGAAGCACTTGCGCTGGGTGGACCGCAAGTACCGGCGTTGTTTGTTCCGGAATGAGCTAAAGCTCCGCTGGTTCGCCCACTACACCCAGAGGAATTGTGTGGCGGAATGCCTCTCCAGCTGGATGCTCCGCCACTGCGGCTGCGTGACGTACTATATGCCGCGCCTCAACTGGAACGACACTACTTGTCCGGTGGGCAAGCGAGAGTGCGTGGAGCTAATCCGGTTCAGGACCATCGATGCAACGGAGTCCTGTTTGGAGCAGTGTCTGCCGTCGTGCTTTGATTTAAACTTCAGCGGTATTGCGTACTCCACGAAGATCTCGCATGACGGCTTCCGGCAGACGAATCCGCACGGCCACTGGAACTTTACGGATGCATATGTGGAGCGCAGTGTGGCGGTGGTGAATATGTATTTCAAGGAGCCTGCCTTCAGGGCCAACAAGCAGACCGAGTTCATAGGCTTCTCCGACTTCTTGTGTGAGAATTATACAATATATTTAGCTAAGAGTATATGAATATAAAAACCTTGTATTGCAGCTTGCGTTGGCGGTCTAATGGGCCTATTTTTGGGCTTCAGCTTCCTTTCCATTGCTGAGTGCGTTTACTTTGCCTTGATCCGTCCCTGCCGCACATGCTCGGAAATCAGACAACTTAATCAACAGAAGGCACAGCCCCTGCCAGGCCACATCAAATATATAACACCAGGAAATTGGTTCCAAGCCGAGTTGGCTCCTCAGCAGTCCAAGCGGCTGCACTTTAATCCTGCTTAAACTTAACATTATTGGGGCTCTAACCTAGATGAAGTCCCAGTACTTGGTCACGACCTCATTTTTGGGAAGTGCCAGATTCTTGGGGCGTTCGTAATTTAAAGCAAATTGCTTGGCCTTCGTCTGCAGCTCGTCGTCAAAAATCTGCAAGACAGAAATATGTATTTTTTTTTTAATATGAAAACAAAACATTTTTGACAATGATATTCCCCTACAAAATATAAACGATACCAAAAATAATTCAAACACACTTACATTGCATTCCTTTCTGTCCAGTAGCGGCCCCAGTTCAAACTCCATGACGGGCAGCGAGACATTGATAAATCGCGCTGCATTTGCCACCTCGGGAACAGCATGCTTTTGCAACAGGCTAATCTCCCACAGCGAACTATTGATGGCCTGCGATTTGACCGGATCCGATTCCTGCTCATCATAGGGATCGCTGACTTCATCGGCCGCCTCCGTCGAACGTATCAATTTCTGGAGGCCAGTGTGACGCAGAAGAAGATTGCAAACGAAGCGAATCATGATCACGGCATCCTCCGTGGGCGATTGAAGGGCGAGACGAGCTAGCCGCTTCACAAATGCCGCCACTAGATTCTCCGGCAAATGCGTGGAGGTGAGAAAGATATCGGCCAGATAGAAGAGACGCGCTTTGTACTTGTTGTAGAACATCTTTGGGTAGAACATATCGTACAGCTTCTCGTAGACATCCGGATAGGTGATGTTCTGCTTTTGCATCAAGGTGAAGAGACCCTGCAGGGCAAGCAGAGCAATGGGACCATCTGAAAGGGATTCGTTTTTGAATTATAAACATTAAAACTGAATTAACGGCTTAATACAAACCAAACTGATGCAGCGAGTCCATGAGGAAGTCCGTGAGCTGGACCGGATCCTCCAGATGGTTGATAACCCTCTCCAGCAGCACCACAAGCACCTGACGGTGCAACCTTTCATCGACACCGCTGCTCTTTAGCATTACATCCAACCAAATATCGTTCAGTCTCTTGGAACACTGCTCCAAGTTAAACTTCTTTACTTTAACAGTTTCCACGTGATATTCGGCCGCATTTAGCACGGACTTTCCCAGATCGATAAGGTTGACCAGTGATAGGAAGTTCATTGCCTTGATGGGTATATCCTTGAAGTCCTCTGTGGGCACCAGATACAACAGATGCTTTAGGGTTATATCCAGGACATCAAGATTCTTGCAGTACTTCCCATAGTTTGTTAGGGCACTTGCGGGTATCTCCTCCTCGTCATCCAGCAGGGTATCCAAGATCTCGCGAACCCTGTGGGCTGGCCAGCCCTTTCGCGGTGCTATCGGATGCTTGGCCTCCACCTTGATGAGCTGGAAACAGACCTTCAGGGCCACGGCACTCTCAGCCAGCAGGTTCCCTTTTAGAAGCAACCACGTTTCATCGTATAATTCGCGAATCTTAAGCGACTTTCCTTCCGTTCCGTCCAGCGCTTTCCGTTTCAGTAGGTTCTTGAATATGACTTCCAGAACATTCATCACATCGGTGGCCTGCACATGGTCAGGCTTCTCCTTCTACCATTACATATATAAGTGAATATATTTAAATTATTTTAATATTTCAATTGACTTACCAGCAGTTGAACGAATGCCTTCAGACCTTTGATGTCCACATCGCTGGCATTCAACAGGGAATTCGCCTTTGTCTGCAATTGCTTTTTGGCCAGAGGCTCCTCCTCGAGATCCTCGCTCCTTTTCGTCGCAGGTCGTTTCATTTTTCTTTAATTTAAGAGGTTTTCTCGCAGTTAAATTCCAAAGCAAAACAATAAATAAAGAAACATGCGGCGGGCTCTGAGCAGTGTGACCGTAGTGCAAAAATTGAATATGCCACACAATGGAAGCTATTTATGGCTAGTTTGGCGGGAAGAGGCGATATATATTTTTATTTAAAAATAAAAATGATTAAAAATGTTTAAAAATAAATTAAAAATTATTAAAAATTTTAAAAATTAAATTAAATTATATAATATTCATGATCATCTAAATAATTAACTTTATAGGGCAACATATGTTGGCATTAAAGCATTACAATCATACGAAAAAATTATCACAAAATATAAATTATTGTTTAAAGAATTAATAAATATAATATAATCGTCTGATTTGAAGAAAACAATTTTTTTAAATTTTTAATAATATTTATATTACTACAGAGTTTAATTAGAAATATGTTTTAAAATAGCGAAGAAAAATAAATTAATTTATTAATTAATGGCAGCTAATGATGCCAGGCCATGGTCGGTCTTATGATCCGGCTCATTCCAACTTATATATTATTTGTTTATTATTTTATTTGTTTAAAATTATTATTATTATTTGTTTTAAAATAAATTAATCTACAAAGTTTCATTACAATTAGAAAACTGATAAAAAAGTTTGCATAAAAGAGGACTGTCTGTCTTTTATAGATGGCCCCGGCTGCTGATGCTGATACAAAATATGCACAAACTTTTGACAAAAAAATATAATAATATATTCAAAATATAATACGAAATTTACAAATTTATGGATATAAGTAAAATTATAAGGTAACTTTGGAATAGCCCCAGAAAGTTATATAATATGTTATTAATATGTTCATTAAAAAAAAAATTACGAAATTGTGTAGATCCGTAAAAATGAATGAAATTGCGAAATAATCGGATCGTGGATCATGCCACTAAAAAATATTGGTTATCTTTATCTAATCGCCGAAATAGAAACGGATTAAATTTCACTTGAAACACGTATAAAAACCGATTTTATCTTGTGGGAAATTTTGCAAGCTATAAACCGATCATATCACTGGGAATTTAGCAGCAAAATTGATTTGCGATTAGATTTATGGTCTTTATAAAAGCTTGAAACTATAACAAGTGGATTTATGAATGGTTGACTTTATAGGGTAACTTGAAATTTAGTTTAAAGCCACAAGTGACGTGATTTGAATGAAAAAATGATTGGTAATGATTGAGAAATATTTAATATAATTTTTCTCTCCACTTTAAAATTTAAAACCACGATTATTCTATTGTTTGAATTGCCTAAAACTTTAATAAATAAAACTAACTACACACAAAAAAATTGTTTCGCATTGGTGAAAAAAAAATTCGTCTCAAGGCAAGCCTAGGCCTTGGAGGGATTCTCAACGCTGCTGGGTTCAGGAGTGATTTCCGCCTTCGTCTCCACAGCCTCCGCTTCCAATTTGGTTTCGGGCTCAGCAGCAGCAGCAGCGGCAGCAGCAGTAGGAGCCGCCTCAGGGGCAGTCCTGGCCAGTTCGCCGGGAGTGGGCTTTTTGGGTGCCGGCTTGGCCGAACCCCGTCCGAAAATGGCCTTCTCTATGCCCAGAATGGGGGCCTCAAAAGCCAAGGTGGCGAAGATGGATGCGGTCAGGGTAATGCCAAAGTCATGCCACCAGCGAAGGATCTGTCATTGAAATATTCAATATGTAATAAATAAATAAATAAGAACTAAGATTTGCTCCACTTACCGCATCATAATTGGAAAAGTGGGTGTCCGTCTGCAGACGAGCGGCGTTCACCAGCTGGACAATGCGATGGATCACGTACATGCAGTAGGTGAGTCGGCTGAAGCCGGTGAAGAAGCCCCAGGAGAGGAAGTCGTTCACCAGACCTCCATGGCCATTGTAGCAAGCCCAAACGATCCAGCCGATGGCCAGGGCCCAGCCGGTCCTGCTCAGCGGCTCGAAGAAGGCACCCTCGATCAGCGGAGAGTCGGGCGTGTCCGGCAGGATGCGCCAGTACGGACCCCACATGCAGGCCAGCATGGTGCCAAAGGCCACAAACCAACCGGTCAACACCAATGGCTTCGACAGCGGGATCTGGCGTCCACGGTTGCGGGTGAAGAGGAAGTAGCCAAAGATAACGCCAATCAGCCAGGTGGGGATGCGGGTGTGCGTTGGATAGTAGGTCATGCGCTGGCGCAGATCAACACGGTTGTCCTGGACGCGGAACAGCGTGAAATCGTAGATCATGAAGGTGGCAAAGGTGCCGCCGAGGCAAATAATCAAAAAGATGACGATGGGCACCAGGGCCTTCTTGCCCCACTTCCACAGCGGTATAAGAAACAGTGGCGACAGGAAGTAGAGTTGTGTGTCCACGGCCAAGTACCAGGATTGGGTGATGCACTAAAAAAAAAGTAACAAAAACATTAAAATAATCATTTATATGGATCCCAGATTACTGGATCACTCACAATTCTGTAGGGAACGGCATAGTTCTGAACGTAGAGCAATGTGGCCCACCAGTTCTCCTCGCAACGCTGATCCTGGGTGCCCAGCTTGAACCACATGGGACCCGCTCCAGAGTACTTGTACAATGTCAGGGTGTACAGGACCACCACAGCCACCACGGGGGTGAGGCGGATGTAACGATGGAAGTACATCATGGGAATGTTCAGCTTGCCCTTCGTCTTTTCCATTTCACGGAAGGCACCCCAGCACATCAAAAGGCCGGACATGAAGAAGAATGTGTCCACGCACAGGGAACCGTTCTGGACGAGCATCGAGTAAGGGGTCTGGACCCAAGTGTAAAACTTGTTCTTGTTGATGTGCGGCAGATCGTAGAAGGTCATGTAGCCGTGGCCAAAGACCACCCACATCATGCTGAAGCAGCGCAATCCATTCAGGCAATGGATCACATTCGGATTATTCACCTTCTTCACTGTGAAAATCTTGGGGGCATTTGTGAGCACAGAGAAGGCCACCAAAAGCGGTTTTTTGGGAGCTAATCAAAAGGGAGGAAAGTGTAATGACCCTCTGGATAACTCTTAATAGCCAAATCCTTACCTCCTTTGCGGGTCTGCACATAATCGTAAACACTGGCGGCCACCATGAAGAATATAATCAAACTGAAGAAGACGCTGTATATATACAAAAAAAAAATTAATAAAAATAAATCAAATGTTAACGGGAAATTATATTTTGAGCAACTTAAAACCCCTACTCACATGGCAAAAATATCAATACCCCTTAGCTGGATGGGAGCATCGTATTTGCAGCGCTTTTCCGTCACCATGGTATCCTTCAGATTGATCGTATCGGTGCCATACATCTTGGCAATGGCATATTTTAGCAGCTCATCGGTTTTCTCGGCACTGCATGTCGTTGGCACGCAAATGCCCAGCTCAAAGACCTGGGGATCCGTTTGCTTGTAGCTAATCCGATTGAACTCCTCGCCGCGCTTCTTAACGCTGGAGTAGTACTGGGTGATGTTTAGGCTGGCCAGGCAGTACTGGCCACGAATCTCGGTGCCATAGGTGCTGGTGGCAGCCACGCACTCCTCGTACTGGCCCATGCTGATGGTGTGTCCCCAGAAGAGTCCCATGGGCAGGCGACCCCATGTGTCGGGAACTGAAAGGATTTGGAGCTTCAGTTAATCTAGGAACTATTAATCATCGTTAAAAAAAAGAAAAAAAAACTTCTAAATATATATGTATATTCTGCACCTGCATTGGCGATAAGCCAAAACCCAAAAAAGATATGGTTACGGATTAGGATTGAGCTAGTGCATACGTGTGAATGGTCACCTATGTAGGTTTTTATTAACAACTACCATAAATCACCCTGCACTCGTTCCGGCGCGTTCATTAATGAATTTGTAATCCCAGAGTCAATAAATTATAAATGCAACTTTACAGCCCAGAGTCAATAAATTATAAATACAACTTTACAATCCAAATCGCACGGATCTCGCCATTAAGAAACCATAATAAACTCGGTGTTATCTTGAAGCATAAATCATGTTTCAGTTTCATCTTTACCCTTATCAGTCGGCTTTTCTTATTCGCATTAAATTGAAATTGATTCAAATTTACCAAAAAAGAAAAAAAAACCCCACATGCAAAGCTAATCGCTAAAAATCCACACAAAAATCATGGCTAAATTGGATTTATGAATTGGCAATTAGCCATAAAGATTAAGGGTAATGGCTAAGCACGGGGATGTCAAGTGGCATTTATAAAGAAAAATTTTTAAATATTTAATTAAAATTAGAAGCGAAGATGATCCTTATTTTTTTTTAAATTGTATCCTTCTTCTGTACAGATTGTCAATTGATTCCAAAAACTTACTAAATGCATGCTAAGAATGTGCATTTATATACAAAAATATTACCCTCAATATCAAATCAGAAAATATTATAAAATAAAGATATTTCAAAAAATTTCGTTTAGAACTAATCCAAATTTTTTTTTTTAACTATCACCCATCAGCTAACATATATCAATCCCTATAGAGATCGAGGTTTTCTCCAGTAAATGCTTACATTCCAGGGCCCACTCCTCCATGTTGTCGATGGCATCTCGGATGCGATTGATATCCTGCAAGCACTGGGCATCGGCCTCCTCATCGGCGCGACTATCATAACTGAATGCCAACTGGGTCTGATTCTGGGCACCGGTGGCCAGCTTCTGGGAGGCCAGATGATAGAACTGATGGGCCATGCTATCCTTCATCGGATTGGAGTAGCCGGAAAGTAGATCTTGGGCGCCAACGGCCGCGATCAGCAGCGCGGCTGCGAGGACACCGAAGGGACCCTTCATGGTCCAGCGATTGGATGGATCTCGGCACAGAAGACAGTAAACGGACACGCGACGCGGCCACCGAGGGCAAGCTAAGGACTGGGACTGAGTGGGCGGTCGGATAGATCGATGCCTTTTATAGGCTAGTGGGGAGGGGGCATTGTGGCTCTTTTATAGCCTGCTGATCGTCAGATTGGAGTGTTGAGCACTTGAGTAGCACCGCGATGACCAAGCACCGGCCGCCCCTGGAGTCTATAAATATTGCCGGCATGGAGCACAGCTACTGGTCTTGGAGTCACCCGATAAGGGGCAGCGGCGGCGGCCGCCTCCTCTTCTCCACCAGCGTCCGCTAATCAATTGGCTTGCATTGGCCATTTTATCGCCTTCAGGTGTCTTATCTGGCCAAAACCCCATTCCCTCGATCGTTACCTGCTGGATTCACCGGACTTAGTGGATTCGGTCATACGGACTCTGGTGGCGTTCATAAATCCATGTCACACCGGGCCAAAATAGTAATCACAGTAAGATTGCAGAGCAATAGAGGAATACCATAAAAAAAAAAAAAATAGAGACGATTCCACCAGTTAGATTCCGTTTAATTAAATTATCCGTCTTGGGGACTTTGCTCCCTCGAGCTGCGCACCTGAACAGACAATTATCGGATAATTTCGGTTGGCCAACGATATAGAAAGTCAAGGTCACTTCAAGGAAGGAGCTTCTGAAAATAGTTAAAATCGAAATGATTGGCATTTTAGTACGAATGATATCATAAAGCTTGGGAAAAGATAAACCCTAGAAATGAATACACAATAACGCCCATTATAGGTCTAAGGTTGGGAGTGTGAAAGTGAAGGTGTTTAAAATGAACATATACATATACCAAAAAAATATTCTAAAATTAAATTCTATTAAAATAATTGAAGACTAAACTAAGATATGGGAGTAGAGATACTGTTAGTACCATGAATGTAGCCAGAATATTTCGGGTCTTAGAATAGCCATAATATTGTTCCAAATTTCCGAAAAAAAAATCCCCGCCCCAAAAAAGGCGTTCCCCGAATTTAAATAATCTTTTAGAAGCCAAAAAAAAAAAAAAATGCCGCTTCAAGGAGGTAAACAAAGGCACAAACGCACAATCAGACATTCATTTCATTTATTAGAAGTATTAGGCAATCGAGGCGAGGCGGTATCTCCGATCCGAGAGAGGCCACTTGCCCGTGTCTATTGAGATCGAGTGGCGGTGGCATTCACTTTTGGATGACACTCACTTCAGATGGAGTGGTTAATATCAGGAGTAAGGGTAAGCTGTCCGCCAAAGAAATTTGTTTATGGCGTGGGAACAGATCGGGCAAGCACACCCGTGACTTGGCCAGCTCAGGCAATCTTATCAGCCGATTACAGATTATACCAACCGGTTACTGACACCCTCTCGCTCCAGATCAAGTGGGCCGGTCCGTAGATTTACAGGCAAATAAGGAACTGCTCCGAAACGAAAACTTTTCCATGCCCAGAGAGAATCTCAGCCGAATTCCGGAGTTCATAAATTAGATGATACGGTTGGTTGGCATAAGCTGTGGGAAGTATTAAATTTTTTTTAGATTAAATCAGCTTTACTTAAGTTCAATGAATCACATATTTAGTTTTTAGTTAAGAGTTTATGATTCAAATGTAATTTACAACTTTTAACAGGTTAAAATTACGATCCTGTCTTCCACCATCTTTCATACACTTTCCATAATCCAGAGGAGGTTTAAGGTTTCCTTAGATTTATCCAGAAAAGAATCTCAATTATTCAAACAAATATATTGTATTTTTGCTGGTTTATTTCCTAAAACTTTATCTTCTGATGATTTCACTAGAAGTTAGCCGTCCCCTCATCACCACAGTTTGCCTCCAGTTGGACTTTACGACCCCCCGCTGAAGGTCTTTTGGTGGCCCACCCCACATTTTCCCCTCGTAGTATGAAGCTATCGGGGATCGGATTCGATTTGGATCCGATCGAAAAACGTCAATTGGCCGGCACTTGAAAATGTTTTCAACCCATTATTTATAGGTGTTCCATGTGACGATGGCACGGGTTGATAGTAACGGATAATTCCCAGCAGAAAAGCGCTCCATATATTCTATAGACTATATATATACATACATATATGAAGAAAACGTACGGGCTAGGGACTTTGCACCCAAACAGCCGTAGTTCTCCCGACTTCCGCCTGGCGATATAGCATGGCCCAGGGAAAGTGAAGGGCCATAAATCCTACGGGGAACGTGATTCATATTGCTACCAGACTCGCTTCGAACCGATTCAAGGGCCTCTCCTCAGGCTTTTGAGTTGGCATTTTAAACAAAACACCTGTTTCCCCTTATCATCCTTTTGGCTACTTGGCTAACTGCGTTTTGCTTTCGAGTTATATTTAAATTGAAACCTGAATGGATGGTTAGTTGGTATGCGGGGTAATCGACACCAAATTTTTGCTATTCTTCAGATTAGCCCGATGCTTATGTCATCTTAACTTAATCTTCGATTGCCTGAAATGCAGGTGAAAAGATTAAAAACAAATCAAATGTGTGTTTTTCCTGGTTTTATAAAAACAAAAAAATAGCCACAAATAATGCTTCGTTTTGATTTCATAATTTTTATTTAAATTAATTTATTTTACACTTTCAAGCAAAAGTATTTAGTTAATTACAGTGTTTGTTTGTTTCTTTTTATTTTGTTGTTTTTGTTTGCTTTGTTTTGTTTCGCTTGGTTCGCTGTGATTTTGGATCAATACGACAAAAAAAAGAATGAAAATATAGTAGGAGATAGAGATTGGTAGAAACAATAATAATATTAATAATAATAATCATCGTAATAATAGTAAAAAAAAAATATTTATATATTTATGTTTAATCATACACTCATTCATCAATGATGTGCATGCTTATATGTTGTTTTTTTTTTCTTTTTTTTTGTGGGTGTTTGTGTGGGGGCGAAGTGCGGGGCAAGGATGTAGGGGTGTGGGATGGTGTGGGTGAGGGTGTGGTTGTGTACAATTAAATTAATGAAATCTGATAGAAAAGTCAAAAGTCATCTTATCAGCTTAACTGTCGCACTATTTTACAAGTAGGTATTATGTCGTAACGGTTTCTCAATTCTTTTATCATTATCGTTATCGTAATCATTAGCATAAACATTATCGTACTCATTATTAATATTAGTTATTAGTATTAATCGTTTTTGCTTTCATTTCGTTTGTTTTGTTTTGTTTTATTTTATTTTGTTTTTGTTTTTGTTGTGGTTGTTGTTGTTGTTGTTGTTGAGTTAGAACTAGTTTTTACTAAGGCTTGGTTTACTTTACACTTGACTTATCTAGGCGTACCACCTTCTCCTCTCCTTTGCTTTCTCCGTTCACATTGTTTGTGTTCTCCCCCAACTAGGAGTCCGAAGTCCTTCTTTTTTTTTTGTGGGTTTTCAGATTTTTTGTTATAAGAAATTACATTTTGTATGCATAATAATAAACGCCGTTTAGCAAAGTGCTCCTATATCTCCATCGATTTCATTTTTCGGTTAACGTTTTTTTCCGCTGCTACTGCATTTAGAATAAATGTTCATATATATAATTTACAATTGTTCGCTTAACTAAGATCCTTCATATATCATATATAGTATATATATTTATATATACGTGTGTGTATCCTAAACGCGTGTGTGTTATCGATCGATCGTACCTATATAAATGTGTATATGTATCTGGCTTTAGTCTACGGCTTACGCTTTAGTTATCATCTTATTCCCGCTTTACGTTTAATGCGCTTTGTGTTGCTTCTATGTTTTCTGGTTTACATGTTTCCACACTTTCTCATCATATATAATTGTAATCACAAATAGTTTTGGAATATGCTCTCTCTCTCTTTCGCTTTCTCGTTCTACTTTCTTCCGGCATCTTGTATCTTTCGAATGAACAGAATGATCTATGATTCGCTCTCACTCACTCACACTCTCGCGCTTTCTCTTCTCTCTCTTTCTCTCTCTTGTTCACACTCACAACTTTGTTCATTGCCTGACTGTGGGTGGTAAAAAATAATATAAACAAAACAATGCGGAGAAAAAATGATCCTATCTCATGCTCCTCGTCCTCGTTATTTCTTTTTCTTTTTTTTTTGGTTACTGTCGGGGGGGATGGGGGTGGTATGCTGCGCCCGCTATTTCGATTTACCGATTATATGTTTATTTTTTAGTTTTATTTTTGTTTTAATTATTGTTTTTTTGTTTGTTTGTTTTTTGCTACCAGCACGCGGCGACTGCGATTTGAAGGCAGCGTCATGTTATCGCAACTATACCGATTACCGATGGCAGTTCGATTCCTATGATCAACCGCCGATCGATACCGATACCGATTCTCATTGTTTTAAATACATACGTTAAAAGTACAAAGGCATTCGGCGGCAGAGCCCAGTGACTTGAGTATGTTTGGTTTTAACACGATTCTATATAATATAATATTTAAATTTTATTTTTTAATTTACTTGAATTATTTTTAGTATTTTGTTTTTTTTTTTTTTTTTTTGTTATTTGGTGTCTGTTTTGATTGTGTGCAGCGCAGCGTGGGTTTTGCATCCATTCCTTAATTTATTTTTAATCGGTGGCAGGCGCAGCTGTTTTTTTTTTGTGTTTTGTTTTAATTTTTTTCTTTTGGTTTTCCAATTTTTCTCTTTTTGTTGTTGTCTTTCGCTTAGCTAAGGAAACTACGCGCGTTTCGATTAAAAACACACTAACTAAAGTATATGTAAATACATATATCGCTATATATATAACCTATGCGCATGTGTGTGTGTGTTTGTGTGTGTGGAGAGTAAATCTATATTTTTATATTTAATTATATATATATATATATACGATATAACCGTTATTTTCGACTTAAAAGCTAGGGCATTGGATTTTACAAACTCTACTTCGCTAATCAGTAATATATGTATGTATATATTGTGTGTACTTGTATCGTCGTTATGTTGTGTGTTTGGATATTTACAATTAATGTTAGTTACTTGCTTGATATCGCAATTGAAGGCATTTTTATGCGCAGTGAATAAGTATCCTAGTATTAAAAATTTACAAAATTCTCTCTTTCTGTTTGTCTTCCCTCTCGCTCTCTCGCTGACTCTCTCTGTCCCTGTCTGATTCTTGGGCGGCGGCAACTTGTACAAAGAAAACAGTTGGAAAACGAAAGCAATCCAGATCCTAGATTCCTACCCATTTAAATCCGAACAATTATATGTAAAAGAAAATCATATATATATATATATATATATAGAGACGTAATATCCGATCCGATTAATTAAAGAACCCAGTTGAAAGCTACAGACTATGTCTAATAAATAGCGGTAAACCTAAATCATTATCCTAGATGTTTTTTTGTTTTTGTTTTTAAGCGTTAATAAATAGCAATCGCGATCTTGGAACTCTCATTCCCTTATTCCATTACCAAAAATGATCCTTTAAACTTGCGGCTTTTTGAGACAAATTGGGTTTTGGGTACTGCTTATCATCATCCTAATCCTTCTCTCCTTTCTTTTGGCTATCACAAAATCAAATACTAAGTAAAATATTAAGTTATGTACACGAAAAAAAATGTTATTCCAATTAATTCGTTAAAGGGGAATAGACTCATTCAGGAGGCCTGAAAAGGTACTGCGGGACAAACCCAAATCGTAAACATTGATCGGTGACAGAACTATGGTAACAAAACACACACTTGCGGGGTGAGGGGGATGCTAGCTTTTAACTTTATGATTAGTTTTACATTGTTTAGATTGTATAATTGTTAATATTAGTACTTGGATTCATGGGCTTTAACCTTTGTGGTAAGTTAAAGACCTTAAAGCTTGTTCAAACTATGCGCATTTAGAAAAATAATGATTTGTATAATTTTTACTGCACTTTTACACAAAGAAGAATATACAATTTGACTTAAACAATACAATACAAAAACAAGGACATTAAATTTTTGTAACATAATAAATTGACACGACACTAAACTCCCAAAGTGGGGTGCTTGCAAGCAACTTGGGACGCGAAAGGGGGTTGAGGAATGACGCAATTTTGTGTTGTACCTCCCAAAGTGAGTCTTCCGCCTCGAATTCAAATTATGAATTTAAAAAAGCACGCACACTCGCATCCACACACACACACACAAAAACACACACACACTCTTGTCCGTCTTAAAACTCTACAAGGGTACAAAAAGTTGATCAACTTTACAACACACACTCCAAAAAACGCTCTCCATAGATAGAGAGTATAGATTCTGTTCATTAGTTTCTGTACTCTGTGAAACGATTCTCGACTAATTTGTATACATATATTTCGACATAATTGTAATTCACTCAAGGAAAGTTTGCTTTCTAGGCTCGACGTTAAACGTCCTAGCATCCCGTTCTGCCTCACTATCCTTCACTCTCAAAATTGGAACGAACGTAGGATTTGGGATTAATTAACTAATACATGGGGTGTGTGTGTGTGTTTTAGATAAAAGAAATATATTGCAATTGTAAATATATTGGCTATTTCGTGGCGGTTTTGTAAAAGGAAACCAAAATAATGATTAATGATTGCTGCTGCTTTGTTCAAAAGCTGTCCTAAACTTAACTCTAACGCGGGAAATCGGGGGTATTGGGGGTTCATCTTACGCTACGATACGACTACGACATTAGTTGTGATAGTTCAAATCATAATATACAATCAAAGAGTAGTTAGTCGCAATCGTTTAACACACACACACTGGTGATCCCTGCTGGTCTGGTCCGGTCTGGTAGGGACTCCTTCTCTGCCTCAGTCTGGCCAGGGCTACCACCCGTTGTAGCTGCTGTTGCTGCTGCACTAAAGCCTCTCCACAAACTTGGTCAGTTGATCGGAGGCATCGGGCAGGGCTCCGCCGGCATTGCCAACGTTGACGCCCACGCCAACACCAACGCCGACACCGACGCCAACGTCCTGCGGCACTCCCGGCAGCGGCGACTGGTGATGCAGGCCATGGTTATGCATGCCATCGTGCGGCGGTCCTTGCGGCGCTGGCGAATGGCTGCTCATTACGTGATGCGGCGAGGGCTGTGCCCGTGGCGAGGCGGATGGAGCAGCGCGTGGCGATGGGGCTGAGCGGGGCGACGGCGTTGGCTGCGGCGAACGGATGGGCGGCGAGGCGCGAGCCGACTGCATCATCTGAAGGGAGTGCGGCGTAGGCGGCCCCATCACCTGAGCATTGGGGCCGCCCACCACCGCCGATGGGTTTTGGACATTGGCATTCGGCATTGTCACTTGTATCATTTGCTGCTGCTGCAGTGGCTGCTGCTGCTGTTGTTGCTGCTGCTGCTGCATACCCGGTGGCATGCCCACGCCCATCTGCTGTTGCTGCTGGCCAGGACCGGGCTTAACGCCAACTCCAACGCCGACTCCGACACCCACTTGGCCCTGCTGCTGTTGGAGCATATTGGAGGCAGCCGCTGCTGCCGCCGCATTGGCCATTGAGTACTGATCGCCACCGACGGGACCGGCTGATCCGCCGGGTACGCCGCCGACACCAACGACGCCGCCTCCGGTGCCACCAGCACCGCCTGCATTAAAGTTACCCGCTCCGCCACCGCCGCCGGGGAATTGTTGCTGCCCGGGGCCAGGTCCCGCGCCGCCCATATGCGGACCGCGCTGGCGTTGTGGATACGGTGGCGGGTATTGATTCATCTGCATGTAGCGCATCTTGTTCCAACTCTGGTTAGGCACCTGCAAGCGGAGATGGAGCGTTAATTAAGTAAAGTGTCTGCCTTTGGGGCGAAGGGAAGAGGGAAATCTTTCTCGATAAAGGAACCCAAAGGATATTTCAAATAATAAAATCATAAAAATAATTATAAAATCATAAAACGAATAATCTTGCGTTCACTCACCATTCCTCCCTGAGCCGTGACTCCGGGCGACATGTTGGGAGGCAGGCTCTGGAGCATCATGGCGTTCTGCATGTTCGGCATCCGTTGGTGGGGTCCAGGACCTGGTCCTCCGGGGCCCTGCTGCTGCTGTTGCTGCATCAGATTGACCTGCTGCTGCTGGTTGGGATTCATCTGCTGTGGACCGCTGTTACCTTGCTGCTGCTGCTGCTGCTGATTCATCATGTGCTGCATCTGCTGTTGCTGTTGCATCACCTGTTGCTGCTGCTGTTGCTGTTGTTGCTGCGGGTTCTGGGGTCCGTTGCCGGCCTGCTGCTGCTGCTGCGCCAGAGCTCCGCCGCCGGGTCCAGGCGCTCCTCCTGCCGCCGCCGCGTGGGTCTGCTGGCGCTGCTTGATGATCGCTGCCATTATCTGCGGATTCTGCTTGAGAATGGTGAGGATGTGCTGGTTGCTCTCGTTGGTGGGGTTGTTCTTGATCTTCTGCATGATCTGGGCCAGCTGCTGGGTGTTCAGTCCACTCGTTTGGCCACCACCGCCACCTCCGGCACCGGGCGGCGGTCGTACTCCTCCAGCAGCGCCGGCCATCGATGGTGCACCCATGCCGCCCATTCCCATGCCTCCGTGCTGACCGCCAACAGTCATTTGGCCTCCGCCTAGCTGATTGGGTCCTCCCAGACCCATCATCTGCTGCTGCTGCTGCTGTTGTTGTTGCTGCTGTATCAGATTCGGTTGCATCAGCTGGCCGGGCTGTCGCATTCCCGTGGCATTGTTGGCATAGCGGGCCTGGGGATTGCCTCCGCCTGGATTGCCGCCACCGCCGCCAGCTCCGCCACCGCCCCACTGTTCCATGGATAGCAGGTTGTTGGCATTCAGCACGTTAGCACAGTTTCCGGCTCCGGGTACTCCGACTGGGCCGCCTGGCCCTCCAGCGGGATTTCCACCACCGCCGCCGGGACCCAGCTGGCCGACACCAACACCGCCAACGCCTCCGACGCCGACACCGCCAACACCGACTCCGACGCCACCGACACCGCCAACTCCGACGCCCATGCCTCCCAGTTGATTCACATTGGGATTGGGGCCAGGGCCTCCCATTTGGCGATTCATCACAGGCGGTGCCATAGGTCCACCTTTGCCGAAGCCACCACCATGGGAGACCTGCTGACGGGCCGCTTCCTCCTGGACTTGCTTCACCACTTGTAGGACATTCGGCGAGGGCGAGTGGCCTCCGCCAGGCTTCATGCCAATTCCTGTTTGATGCGGGTGTGGCGATGTCATTCCGCCCATGCCACCGGTGCCGCCTGCTCCACCCGAAACTGGTGAGGGCACCGTGACAGTGGAGGGCGACATGCCGCCGGCTCCTGGCGTCATAATTCCTGCCTGGCCGGGCATCACCTGTTGGCTAACTGCCACGCCGGACATGCCCACAACGGGAACTCCGCCGGAAACCACGGCCGGGCCGCTGACAGCAGCCGGTCCGGGCAACGCCGCCGGAGCTGCTGTCCGCGACATGAGAGCCACGCGACGTCGCAGTAATTGCTGCTGTTGGAGTCTGAAAATGAGAGGGGATTGAAGCAATAAGCGCAAAGCGATACTCAAAGAAAAGGAAGGATCAGAGAGGGCTTGTGAAAACATAATTGTTTTAGAAATAGAAAATATATGTAGCTGTCAGAGTAGACATTGAAATCAGTAGCTTATAAAGTGAAAGTAAAAATCAAAAACTAAAAATAAAAACAAACAAGAAACTGATACTCGTCCAAGCCAAGGAACAAGTGAAAACAAAGAAAATCTTGAAGGGAAAACTCACTTTTGCTGGAGCTGCTGCTGCTTGAGCTTGTGCTTGATGTTGGGGCAGAAGGGCACGGGACACTTCTGCTCCTGACAGTGCTTCGCATGGTAGCAACAGAGCGCGATGAGCTGCTTGCAAATGGGGCATCCGCCGTTCGTCTTTCGCTTGCAGTTCTTCGTGTGCTGGACAACGCGCTTCATCTTCTGGCAGGACGGCAAGCGGCAATTGGCGTCGCGACACTGGCATGCGTGGACCAGGGACTGGATACAACGTTGGATGGACTGCTTGCGTGCCTCCTGCGGATTGGCCTGCTTGTGGTCCGCGGGCGCTGAGCCATCGTCGATGTCGAAGCCGAGCTTCTCCATTCTATGCGGATGACCAACCTTCTCCTTACACACAATGCACAAATCAAAGTCCTGCGGATAGTAAGAAAATTAGAATTATACATTTCATATATTAGGAACAGCCAAATATACATTCTTCGCCACTTGAATCAGACATTTCCCTTAATAATATTCGTTACCACATAAAAAATGGATAAACAATACAGTAATTAAACATTATTTTAATGATCAGATCTAAATTTTAATTTGTTTTGTTTCCTGAGAGTACTTTAAATACATTTAATATCCACTTAATATTCACAAAATATCGTTGAACTTATGCCCAAGCAAGTATTTTTGATAAATCCATCTTTATGTTCCATAACTCCAAATAAAAAAGTGAAATTAAACAAATACATCCAAAATAGCTTTCCTAGCCGTCACGCCCCCAATATTGCTGTGGAACCTGTTCAAGTTATAAATATAATTGATCATTTAAATATTAACAATATACGTCCGGTCCCTCTAAATGAAATCTGAAAATCTAAATTGATAAAACTGAAGCTTCTGTATTCTAATTACCCATTTGTTTCGTATGTAAACATAATGAAATATTACACAGATACATTTATAGCTCCAAAAATTATACAGATAATTTTGAACATTAAAAAATCATGAGGTACAAAGGTACAGAAAAATTTCTTGATCATATTTTCTTGATTCTTCTAGGTCTTATCCACGGTGTCTTATTCAAGTAACGAAGAGTTCATATCGCCGTAAAATATTAATCAATACTCACATCACAGACGGTGCAATGGTACCGCGTTTCCACCGCGGTCTTGCAGTTGTTGCAGGTGTAAACGAACTTGTCCTGGCCTTGGTTATGCAGCTCATACAACATGGACAGTGTTGAGAACTGCGCCCGCCGCAGCGACGAGAACTCATAGTGCTTGTCGCGGGCGAGGGTAAGGAAGGCATCGCGTCCGTCCATCAGGTCGCAGGTGAGCAGTGGATCGGGATCTTGGATGGGCTTTGGTAGAATAAAATATATATAAATAAATATAAAATCTTGTAAATGCATGTGACTAGGTGTAGACTCACCGCTAGACTCGCTGCCGATTGCGCCGAATGCAGCCGGATAACAAAGAAGACTTCCTTGTGCTTCTCCATGGTGGCATATATCTTGGCGGAGAGATCGTTGCCCGACTGATGCTCATTGGACTTTTTGCTATTCTTCCGTTGCGCCGCCTTCGATTTGTTGGACTTCTTGGCCTTCTTCTGGCCCTTCTTCTTGCCATCGCCGCTCACCTCGTTGTCCTCGATGGAGAAGAGCTGATGGATAATTGAGAGATTATTTCTGAAAAGAGATCGGGTTGCTTGACACCAACACTTACATTCGCCGCTGCTGCTGCCTCGGCGGCCTCTGCCTGCTTGCGCTTTTCCTCCTCCTCCTGGTCGAGCTCCTTGATGCTCTCCTCGAGCACATTGGGCCAGAAATCGCCCTCGAAGTAGGGCAGCTCGGCAGCAGAGCCCAGCTTGTCCTCCATCGCCTGCTTCAGAATATCCTTATAGTCCTGTATGATCCGTTCGATCATGCCCTTGTCGAGCATCTTCTTGTACCACTCCTGCAGGCGTTTGGGCTTGGGGATTTTCTGGTCCGTGGGATGACAATGAAAGATGTAATCATCGCCCTCAGATGGCGGGCAGGCCCAGATATGGGCCATAGTGTAGCCCAACTGCTTCACATAGTCCATGTAGCCGAGCAGGATTTCGTGATACACCGCCGTTCGGTATTGTCGCGGCCGGAAGAAGTGAACCGAGTCAAGATACGCGATATACACACGCCTCGTATTCGGTGCCGGGCACTCTGATCCATACTCCTGCACATGCATGCCGAAGAAGCACACATCGATGCCGTCCACCTCCTCGAAGGCGAACAGGGCCTTGGCCCGATACGGGAACTCCTGCATCATCTCACCGGACTCCACGAATCGCCGGCGCATTCCCGGCTTCACCTCAACGCATTTGTCCGATGAGCTGACCACACGAATGTGCACTTCGCCGGCGCCAGCCTCCTTCTTCTTCAAGAAATTGTTTACACGCGTCTCAATGTAGACGCCCAGCTTTGTGGTGGGCAGGCGCTTGGCATTGAATTTGTTCTCCTTTCGCTTCGAGTTCTTCTTCTTCAGGCAATTGTCACAGACGAAGCCGCCGGGCCATATGGAGTCCAGCCAGAGCACGCAGATCTGGTGCTGCTTGCGACCGCACTCCTGGCAATCGACGAACGGCTCCAGCTCCAGGTGATCGTTTTTCATTTCCTTGAACTGATCCTTCTTGATTTGGCTATATATATTTGATATGGGATATAAATATGTGGGATTAGTTTGTGTCTTACAATAAAGTGGGTTTTTCTTAAGTTTAAAATTGTGAAAAGTCTTTTAAATGTATTTTTTTAACCTTAATTAATTTTAATTATAAAATTCCCACAACTCCTATTTAACTTTAATGTTGTGGAATGATGTACGTTCGTAGGAGAGACTCTGATAATTAAATATTTTATGAAACATAGAAATTGAATTAAATTTTTAAAGACTTATTCCTTTTTCATACTATACATAAATATATATTATTATTTAGGGATAGCCCCAAGTTTATACTCACGTTTGTGACTGCAGTGGATCATCGCCCAGTGTGACCGTATCGCCCTGGATGTCGTTAAAGCACTTTTGGCAGTAGGTGTATCTATTTGAGGCGACACCGTATTCCTTTAGACTGTTGTTTTTTATTTGATCATTTTGATTGTTTTTTAATTGTTTAATTGTTTGGTTTTTGTTTTTGATTTGTGATCGTTTTGGATTGATGGCCAGAGACGATGTTGTGTGGTCGAAATTTGAAGGTGGCAGCCAAAAAGGAGCACAAAAACACAGGCCAGGCGTGTATGTGTGTGTGTGTGTGTGGGAGATATGGTTGATTGAGTATGTGTCGTGGCGTACAGATGGTGTGCGTGCAAGCGAGATGGTTATATGCAATGGTCAGTTGTGTGGGTGTGTATTGTTGATGTTTATTGTTATTGTTTTTATTTTCAAATTTTGTTTTTGTCAATTTTTCATTTTACGCATACAAACACAGAGAGAGAGTGGGGAGAGAGAACGAGATGATACACACACACACATACATTTGATAAAGGCACGCAATAAATACATTTATGAGGCGACACAGGTTAACGGGTTTTGTTGTTATTTATATTATTATTATTATTTATTAATCATTTTATTATTATTATTTTTTCGATTTGTTTTTTGTTGTTGCGGGGCGGAAGAGGTAAGTCAACAAAACAAAAAAAAAAGAAAAGGAAGAGAAAAACAAAAAGTGATTTAATTTGCATTAGAATTTTTGTTCACATTAATACAACAATTAAGAGGATAAAAAATTTATTTATTTGTGACCTAAATATCCCAGCAACTCGGAGTCTAAGTTTGATAAGTAATTTAATTATTTAATTTAATTTACATTTTTTAAAGGCAAAAAAATAAATTTCGAAACAATCAATAAGCAAAAATCAATTTAAATAATATTTTTTGACCCTTTAAACATTTTTACCAATAAATTTTGCCTTTTCCCTTTTCAAATCTGTATAAATTATGCACTAAAAATAAGCTGGGATATTTAGATACAAATTTTATAAACAAGATTTGTTCTTTAATTTGTTATTTTTCTTTTTTTTTAATTTTAAAGAACAGATCCCGTTTTATAAATATATATATATTTGGTTGGTTTTTTTGTGGTTAACGGTTTTGGATTCGTTTTGTTTGGTTTTCTGGCTACTCGAAAATGTGGAATATTAGACACGGACTTTGACTTAGGAACGGGACGGACCGAGTCCGGATATTAAATGGTCATGATGGATCGGCGGATGCATCAGGCATTTCAGAATATTTTGGAAATAAAGGATATTAAGCACATTGTGTGTGTGTGAGTCGGTTTTTTTTTAATACTTTTAAATTTACGTTGTGCAATGTGCAACATTAAGGCTTCTATGTACATAGCAACATTAAGAACAACACACAGAAACACACAGAAAACACAGAGAGAGTGAAAGCCAGAAAGGAGGAACAAGAGCGAGCGAGCAGGGATCAGGATCAGGAGCGGATTGGGAAGCCTTTGAATTAGTGCTTAAAACGGACAGTTGATAAGCTTAAAGCAGCCATCGGACGCTCGGTACAGAAATCGTATTTACATTCTGGAAACTAGAACCGAAACAGGTTTTTGAACACCAGGACTCGCCGAAACATTTGGAACATTAATAAAGGAGAAGCAGGGGAATTATCTTTTAAATTACATTTCACATCGAACAGAGAAACATAAACGAAACCGAAACGGGAACAAAAACAGTGTCCACGTCAGCCAAGCAGGCAACTCGAGCCAGACTGCAGCATTAGCAACATAAAACATACCTATTCTGGTAGCTGTAGTACTTGGCATCCCGCGGAATCGTGCACAGCTGCTTGCCGTAGCAGCACAACACTTGAGGATTGAAGGTGTACTTCCTGCCGCAACAATAGCCCAGGGCCTGCATCACTGGATCTATCTCCGCCTCAAAGACCTCGGATAGCTAAGGGAAAAGAAATGGTGAGTTAACTTTTCTGGTCACCAGGATAATAATAAGAGGCATTCCACCCACCTTCGTGCAGTAGCGATACACCCGTGACGTTTTGCGATTATACAGCCAGGCATTGTCAAACATCAGCCACACATCGTCCACATACTCCCAGGGATCACTGTACTTGCCATTCTGGATGTTAGTCCGAATGGTGCCCAGGTCCATGGGCTTCTTGACAATCTCAAAGTAGTCGGGTATGCCCAGGGCCTGCGGATCAACGGGATAACGAAAGGGTCCAGATTCTGGCTCCTGTCGGTAAAGCTTCTCCAGTGTCGGCAGCAAAGCTGTACGCAGCTCTTCGGGATTGAATTCTGTATTAAAGAGCATAGTTAGCACAGTTATTTTTTTTAATTTTTTTGTAATTTAAAAACACTTACGGCATTTCTTTTTCTTGTCACCCGCAGTGGGGGCAATGGGTTCCGGCACGAGAGGCTTCGTGTCCGTTTTGGGCTTGATATCCACGGCACTGCCGGCCGCTCCACCATCGTGCGCACCATTGATATTATCTTTGCCGCCACCAAGACCACTACCGCCGCTCCCGTCACTGCCTGCGCCACCGGCTGTAGATCCGCCTGCCTTATCCACATCCATGGCTTCTGTCTTGATCTTGACATCGCTGTCGATACCATCCTCCGTCTTGATCTCCATTTTGATCATGCTGGTGCCGTCGTTGTTAACGTTCTTGCCTTTTCCGCCACCCGTAGAGCAGTCCATTTGGGAGCTGTCGTTGTTGCCGCCACAGCTATCATCCATGAACTCCTTCTTGATGTCGTCCTCCTGCTTGATGGAGTCCAGCTTGCCTTTGGAGGCCATACCGCCGGCGTTGCCACTGCCACCGCTGCCATTGGTGTTCTCATTGGAGGGTGAGGGTGTATCCTCGTCGTTGTCCCGCTGCGCAGCCTCCAGAGCGGCCATCTGTGAGGAGAGGCTGCTGGAACTGCTTATCATCCGGCTGCTGGCAGACATAGATGTGGTTGTCGTCGCCCCCGTTCCACCTCCCGCTCCGCCGCCCGACATCAGGAGCAGGGGATTGCTGGCGGGTGTCGTGGATCCTCCACTGCCACCGCCGCTGCCGCTGCTGGATGCCATCGTTGCTGACGTGGGTGTGGATACCGAGGAAGAGGCACAGCTAAGCGGTGTACCCGACCCTGCCGAAGATGTCGATGTCGTTGTGGTAGCACCCGCCGCTGCCGGGGCCCCACCACTGCTGCCGCTCCCACTGCCAGCACTAGCACAGGTCGCCGCCGCTGCGGCTGACGCGGGCGTGCTACTCGCCGCTAATCCGGATGCACTTGTAGCCGGCACTGGGGAGGCGGGTATGTAGGGCGGTGTGGATGCGCGATTGCTCAGCGGCTGTTGCATCAGGCTGCTCACTGAGGGCGGGTTGTTGTTGGCACTACTGCTGCTGTTATTGTTGTTGTTACTGTTCGAGGGTGTGCCAATCGAGGGGCCATTGGAGAGGAAGCCGGGCGAGGGGCTCGGTGCTGAAACCGTAACATTAGAGGCCGATCCTCCCGCTCCCGCTGCCCCAGCTCCCGCATTCAAGGCCTCCAGGCTCGTAGGCGTTGGCGGCATGTTGTTCATAACGCTGCCGGGCTTCTGTTGCTGCTGCTGCTGCTGCTGTTGCTGTTGCTGCTGCGGCTGCTGTTGCATTGGCGAACTGAAGCTGTTGCCGCCTTGTGTCTGCTGCAGGGGAGTGGCGTTATTGAAGGGCGATTGCGGCAGTAGCATTCCCTGCTGCTGCGCCGCCTGCTGTTGCTGTTGGTGAAGGTGTCGTTGCTTCATCATTTCGCTCAGCTGAGGATTGGCTCCCGTGCCACCGTTCGCGTTGATAAACTGCTGCTGCTGCTGTTGGCCCGGCACGGGACTGGTGAGCACATTGGTCGTTTGATACGGCGATAGTGCCGGATTGACCACCATGCCGCCGGGACTGGGTCCGGGCGGACCCACCAGCATATTGCCAGCTCCAGAGCCGGGAGGTTGCTGTGGCTGTTGTTGCGGGAACTGCATGCGCTGCTGTTGCTGAAGGGTGAGCATGTTACCGCCAGGCGAGTGACTCCGCATCGTCACCATGTTGTTGGTGACTCCTACGCCCACTCCGACGCCAACGCCCATGCCCACAGCCGACTGCTGGCCGACCATTCCGGGTGGACCCTGTGGACGCAACTGCTGTGGCGGCATAACGCCGCCCATAGGACTGATGATGGGACGGACGCCGGCCTGGACTGGCTGCTGGCCCGGCTGCTGCTGCTGCTGCTGTTGTTGTTGGGATAGAACGCCTCCTACGGCTCCACCGCCGCCACCAGCTGGTCCACCCGCACCACCAGATGCTCCTGCCGCTCCAGGATTCGTAAGGCCCTGCTGCTGTATCAGCATCTGCTGGTGTTGCTCCTTTCGCTTCAGCCGCTTCTCCTCCAGCTCCTTTTGGATCTTGTAGATCTTCTCCGCCAGCAGGTGATAGTATTCTGACCTGGATTTCGCCATCTCGTACATGTCCTTCTCGACCTTTTCCGCATAGGAGACGAGATTATGCATTCGCTTGTCCTGCATTGTCGTCGGATCCGAGGTGGGGAAGATGGCCTGTACTAGTTTGTGCACGAGGTGATTGCGCAGATCGGCGGTCACTTGGTCGCGCCAATCCTTCTCACTGGCGCCGGGGGCACCAGAGCCTCCGCCAGCGACTGCACCACCGCTACCGCCGCCAGCTCCCGCTCCTGCATTCTGGTTGGGATTGCTCGCGTTGCCGCTACCCGTGGTATCAGCTGGCATTAGGACACTGGAACCGGCAGCCACCTGCTGGCCACCACTCGCGCCAGCCCCTGCTGCTGCACCGCCAGCGCCGCCCACGACATGGCTCTGCGGATGGACTTGCGCCACCTTCAGCTGCTGCTTGTCATTGGCTCCTCCGCCGGCACCGCCTGCGCCAGATGCTGCTCCACCGAAATTGGCATTGCCAAAGCCTCCGACATTGACGGAGAGTGGTGCTGGAATGTTGCCACCCAGCTGGGCGGGATTCGGTTGCTGCTGCTGCTGTTGTTGCTCAACCATGTTGGGCAGGCCGCCACGACGTCGATTCTGGCCCTGCTGTTGCTGCTGTTGGAGCATCTGTTGCTGCTGTTGCTGCTGCAGGCTGTTGACGTCATTCGGCAGGACATTGGGTCCACTGGGTCCAGGGCCAGGTCCTAGTACTCTGACCGCCGACGGAGCACCCTGCATTCGAATGCCCGGCGGCAATCCCTGCTGCTGCTGCTGCTGTTGCATTCCGCCAGCAGTTACGGGAGACAGTCCCACTTGGCCCATGCCATCGAAGCGACGGAGTTCCTGCTGCTGCTGGACCTGCTGTTGGTGAACCTGCTGCTGCTGCTGCTGTTGCTGTTGTTGGGCCAATTGCTGGGCCATATCAGCCGGTGTCTTTGGCGCACCTGGTGTTCCGCCCGCTCCTTGCTGTTGCGGAAGTACTATCGCAGTATTCTGACCTCCGCCGGGCGGCACCTGCTGTTGCTTGCCATCAACAATCAATCCGGCCATATTGGGCTGCTGATTCTGCTGTTGCTGCTGCTGCTGTTGCTGTTGTTGCTGTTGCTGCTGCTGCTGTAGATTGCCACCTGCTCCACCGGCAGCTCCACTGCCGCCGCCGGCAACTGGCGCGGCTCCAGCATTCCCACCGGCCCCACCTGGCGGCACATTGGTGTTCTGAAAGACCGAATGATTTTGTCTGAAGGGATAGCAAATGATGCAGGCACTGTTGGTGCAGGTCTTGTAATGTAGCAGGATCTGGCGTGACGAGGCGCAGTGCTGCATTGTGCAGTCCTTGCTCTGCTTGCAGGTGCCCATGTGGGCCAGCACGGTCTTCATCGCCTTGCAGTAGTTAACGTTGCAGACCTCTCGGTTCGGATTCAGGTTCTCGCGCCGGTTACACTTGTGCGCGTGGAGGAGCAGCATCAGCTGCTGCTGAATCTGACGTTTGCGATCGTCGGGGACATCCCGATTGGCTCCGGGTCCACCAGCAACGCCAGCGCCTACCGCTCCTCCGCCAGCAACGGGCGGTACACCAGCACCTGAACCGGCTCCTGCACCAGCCACGACTCCCGCTCCGCCGAGACCAACACTAACGCCAACTCCCTGCTGCTGTTGCTGCTGAGATGTTCCCGGCTGCTGCTGCTGCTGTTGTTGTTGCTGCTGTTGGCCGGGATGACCGAGGAGCTGGTTTGGTTGTGGCGGACGCGGACCCATGGCCCCGGTTTGTTGCTGGGCCAGCATCTGTTGCTGTTGGGGATTACCGCCTACTAGTTGCCCTGCGGGTACGGATCCATCGCCGCCGAGAGTGGACATGGGCACTACTGTGCCCACGGGTCGATTGCCCTGCGGCATTCCTGGAACAACACCGCCTCTTTGGGCCATCTGCTGGGCGAGGAGTTGCTGCTGCTGCTGTTGCTGGGGATTGTTGCCGCCGCCGGGGCCACCATATTGGCCCACTCCGTAAGGCAGACTGTTGAGTTGGCCTGTTGAATGTACAAATGGGAAGAGGATCTTTCATTAAAAACTCACTCTTCAAGAGGCAGGCAACGCGGGAAGCTTACCCATTTGCATGTTCGGATTCTGCATGCGGGGTCCTCCGCCCCCGGGTCCGTTTCCTGGGCCTCCAGCTCCACCGGCGGCGCCCATTAGATGCGGACCACGGAGCATATGCTGTTGCCCAACCATGCGGCCCATCATTGGCCCGTTTTGCATGTGCATGCCTTGATTTGGGGTCACGCCGCCTGCACCGCCGCCGGCTCCGACACCGCCAGGACCTGTTCCTGGTCCGCCGGGTCCTGGCACAGACACTGCATTGATCATGCCGCCGCCACCGCCGCCGCCAGGCTGCTGTTTCAGCTGGTTGACCATGCCGCCCATGCCGCTGCCAACGCTATTGGTCAACACCATGTTCCCCAGATTGCCCTGAGCGATGGTGTTCATGCCTAGTGAAGATTGGGGAAAGATAGGAGGAAGGAAGTTGGAATTAAAGTACATTTCCTACGCCGAAATTTGATTTGGCGACTCACCTGGAATGGCATTCATGCCATTGTTGCCATTATTCGATATGGACATGGGCATCGAGTTGACCATACCCATCTGTGTGCCCACCACCTGCTGCATGCCGCCCTGGTTGGGCGACTGCAGGTTGGGCGACTTACTGCCAAGTTGCTGCATTCCGGGCACTACCATGGCGCCCTTCTGGCCCTGCTGCTGTTGCTGCTGCTGCTGGAGCAGATGCTGCAGCTGGTGATGCTGCTGCATCTGACGCAGTTGACTGCCGGCATTGCCCGCTGCCGAGCCATTGCCGCTGCCATCGTCGCCGCCTGTTCCGGAGCCACCGCCGCCGCCGGCTCCGTTCATTTGGGAAGGCACAACGCCAACGCCGACGCCCATGCCGCCGACTCCAACACCAACACCACCGGGCCCTGAGCCGGGTCCTGGTCCTTGTGCTGGGGGTTTATTGGGTCCGCCGCCTGCATTTGGGCCGGAGGTGGAGTTTGTGGTAACGCCAGAGGCGCCGCCGCCTCCTCCGCCGTTACCGCCACCGGTAAGCTGATCCGACCAGCCGCTGTTCGAGGACACCAGCTCATCTGGCAGGTTCTCCTCCAGAAAGTAGGAGATGTCCGCTGCGGAAGGAGCACAAATAGAGGTTAAATTAAGGATGAGAAATTATAATTTTCTAAAAAGTATTTAATAAGGAAGAGGATATTTCAAGATTTAACCTAAAACCTTAACTGCCTTACTTTCCTGAGGGTTTGAAAATCATAAAATTGACTCTTGACTCTTTTCAATATCCTCGATGGGGAAAATCGGTGCAAAAGGATATGTTAAATGGGTTGCTACTCACTTGGATCCATTTTGACCCGCTTCTGGGGCGGTTCGTCTAAGTGATCGGCCATCATATAGAGTTAGTTTGCTGTTCGTTGTTGCTGCTCTCGAGGGCAGCAAGCCGAAACCGAAATGAGGAGAACAAAATAAAGTAAAAAGCACTCCTTTCCTTTCTTCTGGCTGCTCCTTGCTCTTCGATTTTTTTTTTTGTTTTGTGTTTTCTTTATTTTTTTCTTGGTCTTTGCTGTTCACGTTTACGTTTTTTTTGTCCTTTAAAGTAGAGCTGAGGTTCGTCTATTGATTTCCCGTTTTTATTTGTGTATTTTTTGCGCGGGCAGTTTGTTATTTATCTTTCGTTTTTATATTTTTTTGACAATTGCACAGGTTGTCAAAAGGATATCGGTTGTTGTTCGGTGTGTGTGTGTGTGTTTTTTAGATTAATCGAACAGTTTGCAACACACGGAAGGTAACACACACACGCACACAACAAACATACACTGACACACACAGAAGCACGCACGCACTCGGATTTAGAGGCACTGAAATGGCGTGCACCAACACTGGCTGGCTGGCTGGGATTGCGATTGCGTTTGCTTTTGGGACTCCTTCTTGTCCTTGGAATAGCTGTAGCCTCAGCTGGCGCTGGAGCTCCGAGGTAGCTGTGGAGTATCCTCCTGCCTTTGCTTTTGATTCCGATCCTGTACCGGATCCCGCTGGCGCTGGTTCTGATGCTGATGATGCTGCTGCTGATGATGCTACAGCTGATTCGGGGCCGGTGGCCAGCAACTTGTCCAATCTGTCCAGCAACGTGCGCGGTATCGGCGGAAACGGCGTTATCGTCACCGCGTCGACGCCCGGGCAGCACCGCCTTGTTGCTGTCGCCCAAGTCCAGGATAAAAATCCTGGAGAACCAAACAACCGCCGACGCCTCCTCGTTGCGGCGCCGTTGAGATCGTTGTTGTCGTTGTCGTTGCCGCCGCCGCCACCAGCCCGCACCAGGTGTTGCTCCCGCTGCTCCTGCTCCGGCTCCTCCTGCTCCTGTTGCTTTTGCTCCCGATCCTTGGTTGCTGCCTGCTCCTGCTCCTGCTCCTGCTGATGTTTCTCAAAGTTGTTGCTGCTGATGCTATTGCCGCTGCTGCTGCTGCTGCTGCTGCTGCTGCCGTTGTTGTTGCAATTGTTGTTGGTCGGACAGCAGTAGACACACGCGTGCATTTTGTGTTGTTGGGCCCTACACCAAAAGTTGACCTTGGTTGGGCGCTGCTTGTGTTGTTGTTCTTCCTTCTCCTGCTGGTGTCGTTGTTTTTGTTGTTGGTTTTGTTAATATTATTAATGCCGTTGCTAGTGGAAGATAATTTGTTGCCGTTTTGTTATTATTGTTGTTGCTGCTGCTACGAAGTTAACGGTTGTTTCGGATGCTGCCGCCTCTTCTTCAACTTTTGCTTCGTCGCTCCTTTTTCGTTCTCTCTTGTTTCATTTTTTATTTGTTTCTTAGTTTTCTTTGTTTTGCTTGCAATTTTTGTTTTTAATTTTTTGTTTTCTTTTTTGGCGGCTTTTTTGTTTTGTTTTTGTATGTGATTCTTCAGTTATTTAACTTAAAGTTGTATATAGATAATATAAATATTCTTTTACTGCACTTGATTCCTTTCATTTAATTTTGTTTTGGTACAAAAAAAAGCAATTCACATGTTGGCTGTTGTTGTTGATTCTGTTTGTTTTTGTTACTGCTGCTGTTGTTGCCGTAGATGTTGTTGCTTCTTCCTCCGATTGCCGCTCTAACATTGCACATAGACTGCGGTGATACAGACAAAAAAATTTGATATAAAATTAACGCACAGCCTATTAGAATTTTGCAAATAACAAATCGCACAGGGAAATATGTGTCGAAATCAGTATTTATTTATTTTTTAGCCGCGCGTGAGTAGGACCGAAACGGCAAAAGAAAAACGGGCGAAAAGGGAACGCTGCGAGTGCGAGGCAAGGAGAGGAGAATTATCTTGTCTGTGTGATTGTGCGCCCCTCTTCTTTTGCCGCTTGACGACCACTCGTTGTCTCGGTCAGCTTCGACTGCCGTGGGAGCGTGTGAGCGTGCTGTTGTTGTTGTTCTTGTCTCGCAATTATTCGCCAAAACTCGCTACTTGGCGCAGACGTTTGTGTGTGTGTTCGCCTCTCGCCCTTTTGGCGCACACACGAAAAGGAAAATAATAAAACCAATTTTGCCGCCAGGCCCACTAAACAAGTGCCATGGAATTAATTTTAAATTAGCGGATTTGCCAAGAGCAAAACACAACTTTTTAAAGCAGCTTGAAAGGAAAGAATTAAATCAAGCTAACATTTTCTATGAATTTTCCCCTACTGCGGGACACAATTGCCCAAAAATCTAGCCAGGCACGCAGGAAAAAATTCCCCATAAATCTTTGAGAACCGATTGGCGGTTAATAGAGTTAATTTGGCCGAAAAAGTCGCCTTATTTTGGTTTTGCTTCCGCATTCAGCCATCATATGAAATTCAATTTGTTGGGGCGGCGAGTGGCGAGTGGCACGCGAGTGGGACGGACATAGAGGGGCTGCCCGACTACAGCTTTCTTTCGCACACAAACACTAACAAGCTCCACTGGCAAACGCACACACACTGGCACAGACGAGATGGGCGCGCGTACAGAAATTCTCTCAGAGGCGACGTTTTCTCCACACACACGAGCTCCCAACACTGAGCCACACGTAGCGAGTGTGGTAGCACGAGCACGAGTTCGACAGAGAGAGCAAGAGCGAAGCGCTCTCGCGACGCGTGCACTGGTAGTGGTAGGAAGCGGCATTGGTGTGCATACACACAGGACGGTAAGCGGCAACGAGTGCGAGGAGCATTGGAAAAAGAAAGAAAACAGACGACAGAAATATATTCCATTTTTTTCTGTGCCCGCTCGCTCCTCCGCTCGTCGTTTTTCGTTTTTCGTTTTCTTCTTCACGTCGTATCAAAGTTTCTATTGCAGAAATTTTTTGTGTTGTGTCGCCTGCGTTTTGATTTTTCACAACCGGCACAAAAATCGCAAAATTATTCTGAGAAAAACCGAAATTCGGCAAAATACAGAAGAAAATTTGAAAAAAAATTCGGCCCATTTCCAGCCGGGCATTATTTTTTTCAAACTCAACCGTTTGCCTCGCACCGAATTTTATAATATTCTGCGAATTTTCGCCGAATTTCGAATTTATACCACTGATTTTTCACATTTTCCGACGATTTTTAAAAATTCCCACAAACTTTTTCGCACACTAAACAAAAAAATCAGTCCGCTTTGTTACCGTCTCAGAAAAAAAAAGGTCGCACGGACGCGACACAACTTGACGCCACGATTACAGAGTTTTTACAGAAATTTTTAATAACAGAATTTTGTCCATGGAATCTAGCAGTACAGAGTTTGTTTCAAGAGTGGCCAGCGCAAATTTTTTGAGTGACCAACGCAAAAGAAACAGGAAAATGTCACGTCCGCTCTCATTTACCGATTGGTTGTCTGCTCTCAGTTACCGGTTCCGACCTACTATTGCTCTCAATTACCGGTTGGGAATTCATGCCCACCGTTCTCCCCATACAAGAATACCCCTCAATACCGGTTGGGCATTCATGCCCACCTTTCCTTTCCCGATTGGAGTGATGAGTACAGGGGGGACGGGGGTAATGTTAATTGCAAAACAGGGGCACTTTAAACATTGCAGCGAAACGGCTAAAGATAGTCTAAAAATTTAAACAACATTTGAGGAATTAAAAAAATATGTTTCTTAAGAGGTTATTTCTAATAGCTGAAAGTACATTTACAGGAACTAAGAAAACAAATCAGACATAGAGCTAAAACAAAATTACTTATGTCCATCAAATATTTGGCTAGCGATCGGAAAATTCAACGAAACAAATAATGCATTCGGGGAATATGTAAAAATTGCTCTAAAAACCACAAATAACTGATTAGTTTGATTACTTTGAATTATCTAAAAGTTTGAATTTTTAGCTCGAAAAAAAAATTAAAAACAAACTCAATATAATTTCTATCAAATATTTGAGTAGCCATCGGAAAAATAAAGATTTCCAATAAAAACATACAAAGCATTTGGGGGAATGTTTAAAAATTAATCTAAAAACCCCAAATAATTGACTACTTCGATTACTGCGAATTACCTAAAAATAAGAATTTTCAGCTCGAAAAGAAATTAAAAACAAACTAGATATAATTTCTAAAGATTTCCAATAAAAACAAATAAAGCATTTGGGGGAATGTTTAAAAATTAATCTAAAAACCGCAAATAATTGACTACTTGGATTACTGCGAATTACGTAAAAATGAGAATTTTCAGCTCGAAAAGAAATTAAAAACAAACTAAATGTAATTTCTATAAGATTTCCAATAAAAACAAATAAAAAATTCGGGAAATATTAAAAAATTAATCTAAAAACGTCAAAAAATTGACTACGTTGATTACTTCAAATTACCTAAAAGTTTGAATTTTTAGCTCGAAAAAAAATGGAAAAAAAAACTAGATATAATTTCTATCAAAAATTTGACTAGCCATTGGAAAAATAATAATAAATTAAGAAAAACTAATGTATTCGATGAATAGTTATATATTAATCTAAAAATTTCAACAAATTTACTGCGATTAAAAATCGTATAAAAGGAATTTGGCATTTTTTAGCTTATATATCGCTCGCTCACGCCACACACGCTCTCTGAGAGCGGTAATATGGCGCACCAGATAACGAAACAACGAGAGGCGCCCAGAGATGAGCGTTTACTCACCAGTTACAATCGTCAAAATATGTTTAAGCCACTGCTTTTGTAGGCATTTTAACTGGCACTGACCAGATTACGTAGAAAAGACTAGCTGAATAATGCAAAAGTATTTGACTGGGATAAAACTTCTTAGAAAACTTAATTGAAATAGTGATTTCATGGGAATTTGTAATTCAACAATAAATAATAATAGCCAAGCTAAACTGGTATTAGTCATTAGTAAATAAAAATATACAAACAATATTGTTTATCTGTCATCATAAATTCTAAAACTCAAATTAATAATGAATTCGTAGAAATTCGTAGGAATTTGCAACGCAACAATAAATAAATAATAATTACCAAGCTTAGCTAGTCATTAGTAAATATTAATATTATTTATTTGTCGATTTCTCACCATAAATCCTAATAATCAAATTAAAAATGACTTCAAATGTTTAAAATATATATGAACAGTGGACTGCCACAATTCATAGAATTGCAGTGATCATTATTTTAATAAATACATTTAATATTTTAGAAGCCCAACAAAGCAAAACAAATAACTAAAACACTGGATTTGCGCATCTCTAATGAGCGGATTTTCTGCTGGCCTCTCGTCGCGAGAAAATGAGAGCTCAAGAGAAAATAGCGGCCATATGACTATTGTTGTCCTTGTCCAACGAACCGGTGGCCATGCAAACAACGCACAGAACAAATTAATTTGAAATTGTTAAAAAAAAATGCCCCAATACGTCGCCCATCATCCAATTTTCTGGTCAGAATAGATCTTTTTATTCTAAATATTCTTCGAGCACAATCTTCGATTTTCGCGCGCTGTATAGATCGGCAGCGTATTTATTTACAATTTTTTTTTGTTATAGCGGCGCCGTTGTTTGTTGCACATACACAGCGCATATATGTACGCTTGCACACTGACACACTGACGCACACGCCGACACGTTGACACGGAATAGAACGGGATGGCTAGCTGACTGACTGGCATGTCCGGCATGCGTGCGAGCGGGATGCAAGTTGTGTCAGTGAGCGACACTCCAGCGAGACGCGTCAGCGAGTTGCGAGATTCAGAATTATGCCCGACTTTTATTATTATTTAATTCTTTTTCTGCGCCAATTCCAATCTACGGCATTTTATTTGCCGCCGCACGAAGACCTTAAAACGCACCTCTACTGCAAGAGCTGATCAATCACTGGTTGTGCCTCGCGTGTAAAATTTGCGCCAATTTTCCCCCTTTTCTCGTTTTCAGCACCTCTTCTTGTAGCGAACATTCTTCGCCAGTACTGGTGCGTTGGCTAGTTTACGCCTTTTTTCAGCTAATTTTTCGGAGCGTGCCTTCTAGAAGAAATTCTAGCCATGTTTCAGTTGCTGAATCGGACTATATATCCATTACTATATAGAAATATATAACTATAATGTTTATAGAACGATTTAAAATATAATAAAATAATACCAACATAAAATTTAAGGAAAAAGCTAGTTGCGGGACGCCAAATACTCCTGCGTGGTTCATTGAAAATATATGCATTTTCGCCGAAAATAAATATAAAAATTTTTATAAATTTACAAATTTTAAATAATAAATGTTAAATACCTGTTTTCTTATGAGGACAATAACATTGAAATGTGAAAATGTTTAATACTTCACCCGTTAGGTTTTTTTTTTATTTAAACTTATTTTATATTAAAATTTGTATATTTTCGTATATACATCTAGCGACATACATAATCAAGTATACTATTAGGATAATTATACACATTATATTTAAATAGCAAATTATAACTATATCTCACGTTACATACTCCTGCGCGGTTCATTGCAAATATTTGCATTTTCGCCGAAAATAAATACAAAAATTTTAATAAATTTACAAATTTTAAATAATAAATGTTAAATACCTGTTTTCTTATGAGAATAATATATTTGAATTGTAAAAATGTTTAATACTTCACCCGTCAGGTTTCTTTTTTATTTAAACTTATTTTATATTAAAATTTGAATATTTTCGTGTATTCATTTAGCGACATTATCACGTCTAATATTAAGATAATTATACACATTGTATTTAAATAGCAAATTATAACTATACCTGACGTTGTGCCAATTTTCATATTATTTCTTATTGATTTTTTGAGCGTTTCTATTGCAGATATGTAGTTTGATTTGTATAATATTAACCCTAAAAATATATTTTTTTCACTATTGGAAACTTCTGGCTGAAAATATAATACCCTGGAAAGATATGAAAACTAATTAATGGCACCCAAGTTTTTCAACTTGTGGTTGATTAATAATATACATCTA
Source organism: Drosophila mayri (assembly GCA_008042485.1). Taxonomy (NCBI): domain Eukaryota; kingdom Metazoa; phylum Arthropoda; class Insecta; order Diptera; family Drosophilidae; genus Drosophila; species Drosophila mayri. Next base: position 109,926 of record VNJN01000325.1, on the reverse strand, counting down.
TGAATATAAAGAATATTAAAATATCACTGACTAAAATTAACGATTTTTTTGGCATACACAATCTCGGATATATTAAAAAAGCCATAAAGTTGTCCTTTTTTCTGTTCATTCAATATGTATGATAAAGCTGTCCGATCCATTTCGTTAAAAAAGAAATAGGGCGCGCTTAACTTTTCGCACAGTCTGGCAACATTGGTTGCTCGAGGCCGAAAACTGTGGCAACACTGATATAACAGGCATGCAGCGCCATTTGAGGTCGCCTCTGCATTTATTTTCATGTTTTGCTAACTAGATGGCACTTTTCAAGATTATTAAAACGAAAAATTGGTATTAATTTTGTATCTTTGTAATTATTTGTATGAGAAAATATGAATAGTTTTTTTTTTTAATTTAAGCGCAAAAACGAATACAAGTTTAAGTTTTTTAATTGGAATATATAAATTATGAAAATGTTGTGGCCAAACTTGGAAAATGTGGCGCCGCCAGAGGTCGCAAGTGAGTGAAGGTTGGAAAATAATGAGAATAAATATAAAAAATATTTTATTATAAAATTGTATGAAAATATCTATTCATAAAAATGGGCATTTAAAAGAGAATACAATTATGTGGCAGAGAAATTTATAGTCCAAGTTGTTTTTTCGTTCAGGAATTACTTTTTTTTCCTTGATCAACATGTAAGACGCTTATATTTTTAGGCAATATTTTAATAATGTCTTTTTATTATTATTATTATTATTATTCTTATTAATAATTTCTGTTTTTTAATATTTCTTTTGGGATTTTTTTAAAATCGAACAATATTTTCAATTTATTGTCACCAAAACTTAAAAAAAAGTCTACTCGGGGATTTTCTTTCCTAGAAATAAATAATATAAAATATAGTAAATATTAAATAATAATAAATTAGAATAAATAATAAATAAGTATAATAAATACTAACAATTAAATAACAATTGCTGGCAATCAACAGGAATTCAATTGAATTCGATATTTATTAAATATTTGATTTACAAGATAATGAAACATAATTTAAACATTAATTTTCAAGCGATTTGCAGAATTTATAGGCTATCTATATAGTATCTACATATATAGTAAATATATATACTATATATCCTGTGATAATAAATATTTGTATTTCCCAACTGCAAACTCTAAACTGGATTGTTCCCTTTGAACCTGTCGCTGGCACCGACAGAAAACAAAAAGCCCCCCGGCAAGGACACAAAGGAGCAGCGGCAGGTTCTAAGGCTGAAAAGAACAGCGACTCGCAATTTGGAATCGGACCAATTAGTTGTCCTTTGTCCTGGCACCTTTGTCGCCTGGTTTTCGCAACACACACCGAGGCACTGAAAATCACATCGATTTTTCCCATGGCAGGACCTCTTTGGCTTGCCACTGTTTCGATCGGAGTCCTGTTCGGGTGGCTCGGTTACTCTGGCCGTGGAAGGAGCGCAGCGGGGCGTGCGGTGCAAAGATCAGAGAAGCAGGCCGCCGCGGGGCGCCCTCAACTGATGATCATTTCGACACCCCATTTGTGCAGCTCGACTCTGTCCGGCACGGCGGCATCTTCTCTGCACTTCTCCTATTCTCCTCGAGCGGCTTCTGTTCTCACTGCACTCGAAGAAATAATGGGGGGTATTTTTGGGGATTATTTCGAACCTAAAAAGGAGAGTTTGGGAAGAGCTTTGGGTATAGCTCTATTATTAATATTTAATTTTAATAAAATTATTATTATTTTTAAACTAAAATTATTATAAAATAACTATGAAAACAAGAGTCCTTGTGAATATATTTTAATCCTTGCTTGTTACCCCTTAATGATAAGCCAAAAAAAAGGGAAAAGTGGAATACGATTTGAGAAATTCTTAATTAATTCCTGGGACTGGTTTATGTTTTTCTTTTTTAATACATTGTCAAAGACAAACAAAAGCTGTTTTTTGTTACTGTATTTACTTTGATTACGTATAATATTTTTATATATTTTTCCTATATTTTGGTATTTATAGTAAAGCATATTTTTCCCTCTAAGACTGAAAACCATTAAAAAATTATGTTTTAAAATTAAAAAAGTACACATATTTCTCTCTGTTGAATATTAAAATTGAAAAGCATCAATTAAAACATATGCATTTTCCTCTTTCTAGAAAATTCCTCCAAGTGCACCAACAAGTGCCTCGCTCCTCGGACATCTAAGGATTTTTGTGCGCGGCCAAGTGATTTCCCGGGAAGTGTTAGAATCCCCTTGTTTCGGCACTCTCTCTGCTTTTCTCTCCTTCTCCCGATCGGCTCCTTTTTTCTACCCCTATTTAGGGGCTGTAAATTGATGCTGTTGACATTTTTAGTGCAAAACGGTCCCCGGGGAGATATCTAATATCTTGTTCGCGGTTCCCCTCCTGCACTTGCGCCACACGCTCTGCCATAAAGGAGAGGAGAGGAGAGGAGAGGGCAATATTTATTATTGAAATTAAAATTTATTGTTCGTTGCTATTGTTTCACTTTTGTGTGTTTCGTTTGTTGTTTCATCTTCTGGAATTTGTGTTGTTTTTTTTTGTATTTTGCTTTTTGCATCGTTGCCGCTTGATTAGAGAATTCCCTGGAAGTCCGAGGATATCGGGGAAATCGACGGAGATGGTCACAAGTGCGACCCATAAAAGGTCCAGGCTATTGCGCAATCTGTTGTCAAACGAGGAGCTGAAAGGGTAGTCCTGGCCAATTTGGGGGCGATGCCAGGATCAGCACAGATGAGGTTCTATGCCAGCTGTTGTCTCTCGCGTTGAGCAGACGTTGAAAATTAAGGAAAATGATTTTGAAAAATATTTTACAAATTAAATTAATATTAATTCCAATTATAAATATAATTCGCGTATTATTTTCATTATAAAATTTAATCAAGTTTGTATTTTTGCCATTTTAATATAAGAAATAAAATGATCAAAGATAAAACATACCAAAAATCCGGATACCAGTCCCAGATTAACTTTACAGAAAGTCAGAGATTGCCAAGAAGTCAAAGATAGTTAGCAATCGGTAGGTTTATATATGCTTAAGGAGAGGGAAAAAGGATATATCTGTAGGGCAAAGTCAATTGGCGAAAAAAACCCCGAAGATTTATTTAATCTCCGTCCGAAGAACGGGCCAAGACGCTAGAAAGGCCAAAATATTTGCAGACAGTGAAAGGATTTAGATGCGAAAATCCCCATAAATCCAATTAACACAAATCTGCATAACGGGTTAAGGCCGAGCGAAAGGATTACGACGATACCCCCGGCACTGCGAATTCAATTGAAGTTTCACTCCTACCTGGCAGGATGCTCGCTCTCTTTCTGAAGGATGCCATCTCTCTCTTTCTCTCCTTTTGTGGATTACCGCAGACGATCCCTTGACTTTTCCTGCTAAGCGATCGTAAAACGTGGATTATGCATTTATGGCACCCCGCGGCAGGAGCGCAACCACCCAATGACTTGGTCACCGGGTCATCCAGTCACCCAGCCACCAAGCCACCCACAGGCCTGACCAAAGGGTGCGGTTTAATCCGATACCACCAAAACCAAAGTGGGCAGGATAGGGCTGCACTTGAAGAAATTTATACACGTTTTCACAGTCATTGATATTTGTTTTTGAATGGTAGATCGTTGTGATAGGGGTTTTATAATATATTTTTGAATATTTATAGGTGTTAATAAACTATTAAATTATTTAATATTAATATTAGTATTATATTAAATATTTAAATATATTTCATTTAAAATGAGCCCAGCATATTTCCTGGCAACTTAACTTTAAATTTCATAATTTCTTAAAAGGTTTTTTTATAAAGATATTCATGTGAAAAACAATTTAATTATATTAATATTGCTATTAAAAATATACTCTAAAAATATTTATTTAATCGCTTAATCGCTTGTACTTTGTGTTCAGTGTATTCCCAACGCATTAATCTGGCCAAAAAAGGAAAATCAATAATTACGATTCAGGCGTAACCGAGTCGGGGGCTAGGTAGCAAAACATATGGGGTAATCCTGGCGGATCGTCAAGATCTTGGTTCCAGGATTATCGTCGATCCAGCGAGAAATCCCGCGGATGAGAGGAGCTTTGATGCGGCGAAGTCAAAACTTTTCCGGCTTAAACCTAGGCTTAGGAGTTGCTACCTGCAGGCGTTGATCTCGTCCTTGTTTGGTGGGCTCGTCCCGGCTAATCAATTGATTAAGGCAACGGATCGAAGTGGCTAATATATATATATATATATTTTGATTTGGGGCTGGCAGGAAAAGGGTAGTGCGAGGGCCGAGTGTTGTGGGCGGGATTGTAGGGATCGATCTAAATCTAAGATCTAAGATTAAGCCTGGTTTTGCACAATATTTTGAGAGATTTATGGGAGCTCAAAGGTATTTGAAATCACTTCCTATGATTAAGTGGATAGTTTTAAAAATAATTAATAATTAATTTAAGCAAAATTAATAAATTCTTGATATATTTGCATGGAATTCATGGATCACAGTTGCTTAGGTTGTTCTTGCAAGTTTTCAAGTAAATAAAAACCTCTGATATAGCATTCTTTTATACAAAAATAAATAAACAAATCACAGATATTGTAATTATTAAAAATATTTCGAATTTCAATACTTTCCTAGACCCAAAAAGGTTATTTTAGGGTATTTTCCTTGGTTAAAAAAGGCTCCAACTTTCGCTGAAGTTGTCTCTGCAAGGTTCCTAAAACCACAAATTACAGTGGGGAAGCCACCTTTACACACACACACACCCAGACACACCACAACTTCACTTGACCTACTGATACAAAAAAGAGGGCGTGGCTTTGGGGGCGGTAGATAGGGACAGTAGGAACTTTCGTTGCCGCTGCAACGGCTTCGCCGGCTTTTTGCTAATTGATTATGCGGCGACGCTGTGGCCCAAGGACAAGAACAAGGACAAGGACTCCTGCAGGGGAAAGGGGCCAAGGAACAGTAGGCAGCAGGCAGCAAAGGGAGGCGGGAATGAAGAAGGGAAGGAAGGAGGAAGCCAGGAGGTAAGGCTTGGGCCTGCAGACGGTCTTCAAGTCTAGTTGACTTCGGCATTGTCATAAATCTTCGGTAGCCAAAAGTGCCGGAGGAACCCCAGCCACTGGCGGGCAGTAAAAAGGGAAGCAGGAAGAAGGATAACGAAGGAGGGACAAGAGCACGAGACAGGCTCCTTGTTGTTGCGCTGGGCTGGCTGCCTCAATATAATTGTATCTTCCGTTTCATTACATGTTTCCCAGAGAGTCTCCACACTCGCATACCCAGCAAGCGAAGGTGAGGCAATGCTCGATCTCTGTGTCGGTCTTGGTTGAGATTTTCATTTTTTAAATAAATTTATGAAATAAAATAAATAATAAAAGACATAAGAAATACTTTTGGAGAACAGAACCTTGTAGTATGCGAATAGGTATAATCATTATTGACAGGTATACAAATTTTCAGAAAAATCGAATGAAAAATGAGGGATATAAAAAAAGGCACCCAAAGGATAAAGTTCGATTTGGCATTAGAAGTATGCCAGGATAACTTAACATTTTGGCTTTCAGTTACTTTCAAAATAATAGATTCTTATACCAATTTTCAGACAAACTGGATGAAATAAATGGGATATATATGTATATATAATTGCTATTCAAAGTATTAACTAGTTTTCGGCCTTATAAAACTGCAAGGATAACCAAACCCTTTGAAATGCCAGCAAGTCTTATTATTATTAATTAGTATACCAATTTTCATATCAATAGAAAATACTTAAAAAAAAAGGATACTCTAATTTTCAAAAACAATCAAAGGGTGCTTTCGGTGTCGATCAGCTCTGCGTTTGCTCCTTTCGTTTTGGGAATCATCATTATCTTTTCACAGCAGCAGCAAATCGTAAAATTTGTGGCCTGGGCCCACGTTGCGTATGCGTAATAAAAAAGACGTAGCTTAATAAAAAGGGAGCAGCGGCGGACTCAACGCAGCAATTGTGATTAATATGCAGCACACAAGCGCACATGGGCACACACAGATACACATCCCCAGGCGGCAAGGAGAGTGGGTGAGCGAGTGAGAGAGGGCAATAGCTAGAAAGAGAAAGAGAGAGATACTAGCAGCTCTCCCTCGCCCTTGCTGTCTTTGTGGTGGTGTTTGGTTAACGCCCCTTTAAATACAGTTATTTCATTGGGCCGCGACCACAAATTTATTAGTTTTTATTGTTATTGTATTGATATTTGAATTATGCCCGCTCTTTCTTTTTCTTAAGCTTCGCTTTCTTGTTTCGTTTTTTTTTGGGTTCTTTTTTTTTGTTTTTTTGGTTGGGTGTAAAATGAAAAATTAAATGCCATTAAACAGAAATTTTAATTTAATTAAAATGATGAGCCATGCGCGCTCGCTCTTTGCTATCTCCTTCTATTCCTACTTTCCACGAAAACAAATTGAAGGGCATGTGAGGAGGGGGGATAATGGGAATTTAAGCAGATATTCGTATAAATAATGGATGCTTCTTTTTTCTAACTTTTTTTGTAAGAAACTAGACTGATTTATGGCTGTCAAAATCTATTGAAAAATAGATAAAGTGAAAAGAAATTAAGGGAATTGTAAGAAATGTAAATTAGAAAAATGAAAGTATCTCATTTGAACATTAACATACAAACTTTTTAATTTTGTTATTAAAAATTTGTTCCAAATCTTTTAAATTGAATGAAAAATAGCTTCAAACTTTTATTTAATTAACGTGTTTGGAATATAGTTATTTTTATTGATTTACTAGGTTTTCTATTTTAATTTTTAAACATTTCTATTAAATAATTTTAATATTGCTTGTTAATTGTACAAAAATATGCAATCAAAAATATTATATATTTTTTTCTATTAATTTACTATGTTTATAATTGTAAAGATTAATGTTTAATATTTTAGGCTAATTTTTTTATGTAGGAAAACTGAAATTATTTGTATAATAATAAAAACATTTCAAAAAATACAGCTAATATTAAAAAAACATGTACTTATTTTTCTTTATTTTAAACAATTTGTCACATTAATTTTTTAATATTTGTTTTAAGGCGCTTAAACAATGGTGTTTACCTTGTTTTGCCTTAAAGTCCAGGCAACAGCAATTGCAACAGGAGCAACACAACAAAAATAACAACAAATAAAACAACAAAAACAACAACAACACAAACCAATGCCCACCCAATTGCTTTGACACACAAACCCACACATAGAAATTAAAACAAAACGCCTGCGGCAGCAGCAGCAGCCGAAGCAACAACAACAAGCCGGTGGCCAGGAGGCAAGAGAATCGCAGTAGCTCCCTAGAGCGAAAGAGACAGACACACAAAGAGACAGAGAGAGAGAGAGAGTGAGCGCAGCCGAAAGGAGCCCCGGCAGGCGCTAGATGGCGTGGGCGCGCGAGCGAGACGAAGCGAGATGCCTTCGAGCCAAAAGACGAAAACAACCACCATGGCAGCGCACGAGCGAATACCAAAGATATTAGCCAAAAGAGCCGGCCCGCTCTGGACACCGGCAGCCAGAGCGGGCCAGCAGGAGCGTTGCGCCAGCGCTGCCGCTGCTGCTGCCCGCTGCCCTCGCCGCTGCCGTCGTCGCCAGTGATTCGGTTCGTACGTTGTTAGAGCCTCTCGCAGCGTTTCGGAATTCAGTCAAGAATCGACGATAATTACCGGTGGTTGTATCACATCACGCGCAGCAGCAGCAGCAGCAAGAATCAGCCGCAGCAGAGGAACGAGGGCTCTGTTTTCGGAACTATATATATGTACACATAACGTAACGTAACGCAACGTAACGGCCTCGCACACATACGCACGCATGTGTATACGGAGTTAAGCGTTTATATTGGCGAATTTTCGGCGGCCTTTAATTTGTTTGTGTTTTTTTTGCCGTGTTCTTGTCGTTGTTTCGCGTGCATGCAATTACCAGGCAGCCGCAAAAGACTATAATTACAAAACTAAAGTGAAAAGCGTGCCATAATTACACGAGCGCAGTATCAATAAGTGCGAGCAATGTGCGAAAATTGCTAACGAACGCAGAATACACACACACACATACGCACATCTTACGCACAGCCGCAGCAGCAACGCAGCAGCAGTAAAGTCCGCAGCAACTCGATTTCCGTAGAGCTTTCATCATGATCGATGCGGCGTGCAATTACTTGAATCTGAATCCGTACGCGCATCAGCAGCAGCAGCAAACGCAACAACAACTGCAGCAGCAGCACACCATGCAGCAGCAGCAGCAGCAACAGCACCTGCACATGCAGCATCACCATCATCATCATCATCATCAGCAGCAACAGCAACAGCAGCAGCACCATCACCTCCACTTGCAGCAGCATCACATGCAACAGCAGCAGCAGCAGCAGCAAGCACAGGAGCAGACACAGCAGCCCCAGCCACATGACTTCCTCAGCGCCGCCCTGCTTTCCGCCCCACCATCCCTCTCCGGCAGCAGCTCCAGCAGCAGTTCTGGCAGCTCCCCGCTGTACGGCTCCGGATCCGCTTCCGCGGTGACCGCGGGCAAGGCGCCCATGAAGCTGGAACTACCCTATCCGCAGGCCTCCTCTACGGGCACCGCATCGCCTAATTCCAGCATTCAATCGGCGCCCTCATCCGCCTCCGTTTCGCCCAGCATCTTCCCCTCACCCGCCCAGTCCTTTGCCTCCATATCCGCGAGTCCCTCGACACCCACAACATCCGCCATGGCGGCACCCACGGGAGCGGGCTCAGGTGCGGGATCTGGAACGGGAGCCGGACCAGTGGCCACTTCATCCTCATCATCATCCGCGTCCTCCTCATCCTCGGCCTCCTCGCCCTCGTCCGCTGCCTCGGCAGCAGCGGCGGCGGCAGCAGCAGCAGCGGCAGCCGCGGATTTGGGAGCAGCAGCAGTGGCCAGTGCCGCCTACGGCTGGAATACCGCCTACTCTGGCCTGGGACCGGCAAGGTGAGATATTTTCAGATATTTTAATAGATATTTTAAGGATTTTAAAACGAAATCTGAAATAAAAATAGCACTTGGAAGCTTATAAAATTTATAGATAAATAAAGGGATAAATTAATAAGAGTTTTAAAAATATCTAAACATATTTTAATGCCACTAGGCAGCATTTTATTTAAATTATTAAAAGAAAGGTTTACATTTTAGCATAAATTGATTATTTTTAGAGAATTAAAATCAAGCCTTACACCTTAACTCCTGACTTACAGCTTCATAAATTATTAATCTCAAAGAATAACACTTGATCTCGAATCTAAATATTACAATTAATAAACAAACTGGTCATTAAAAGTGATGAATTTCAACTAAGAACACTTGAGTTTATGGTTAATTACAGTTTAATTTGATTTAAGTGCAGGTTATGGTATTTATTGATCAATAACCAAAAGGATCAGCATAAAGTATAAAGTTTAAAGATTAATAACCACTTTATAAACATCTTAAAAAGCAAATTAATAGGAATCAGAAAGGCAATGCAAGGCAATATTACAATTTAATTAATTTCTTCAATTTATCACCATTTCCTTCTCCTTCCAGAAGCCAGTTCCCATATGCCCAATATGCCTCCGATTATTATGGCAACGCCGTGGGCATGTCCTCATCCGCCGCCTGGTTCTCGCATCAGGAGCGTCTGTACCAGCCGTGGAGTTCGCAAAGCTATCCGGGCTTCAATTTCGATGACATTGCCTTCCAGACCCAGCTGCAGCGTCGCTCTGTGCGCTGCACGTGCCCCAATTGCACCAACGAGATGAGCGGCCTGCCCCCCATTGTGGGTCCCGATGAGCGGGGCCGCAAGCAGCACATCTGCCACATACCCGGCTGCGAGCGGTTGTATGGCAAGGCCTCGCACCTGAAGACTCACCTGCGCTGGCACACGGGCGAGCGGCCGTTCCTGTGCCTCACCTGCGGCAAGCGCTTCTCCCGCTCCGACGAGCTGCAGCGGCATGGACGGACGCACACTAACTACCGTCCGTATGCCTGCCCCATTTGCTCCAAGAAGTTCTCCCGCAGCGATCACCTCAGCAAGCATAAGAAGACCCACTTTAAGGACAAGAAGAGCAAGAAGGCCCTGGCGGCGGAAGCCAAGGAGCAGGCGGCTGCGGCGGCGGCCATTAAGCAGGAGAAAAAGGATAAAAAATCCAGCAGCGGCAAACCCCTGGCCCCCTCGCCCGTCGAGTTCAAGCAGGAGCAACCGGAGGCAGCGCCCATCGTCAATTACACGCCCTACGCCAATCTCTATCAGCAAGCGGCGGCGGCCACCACAGCAAACCCACCGCCGCCGCCACCACCGCTCTTCCAGCAGCAGCAGGCCGCCCAGCAAATGGCCAGCTATGAGCCATGGAGCAGCCGTGCCATACAACCAGCCACTACCTCAGCGAATTCCTCCGCGTCCTCCAGCGTCAGTTCACCCTCCGCTGCCGCCGCTGCGGCAGCAGCAGCAGCAGCAGCAGCCGCCGCCGTTACCCGCTCCAGCTCTGGCTCTGTCTCCGGATCAGCTTCCTCGCCCTCGGCATCCGCCACGGTACTGGCCCAGCATCACTACGCGGCCCTGGCCATGCAGAGTGAGTCACAACTGGCGGCGGAATATGGCCTGACCATGAGCGGTCTGGCCAGCGGGGCGAGTCAGGACTCCAGCTCCAGTTGCCACATGAAATCCGAGTATGCGTCCAGTTATCCGTCGGAGTTTGGAGCGAGCACAGCCGGCTACGGCTATCCGCATCCGCACCATCACAACGCCTGGGCAGCGGCCTATCATCCGCATGCCACCGCCTAGGATGATCCAGTTGTTGTTACATTTACAGTTTAAGGATACAAAACAAGGCCATAAAGTCCCCCAGGAAACCCGTAGGCGAGAGGCGGTTAAGCCAGCGTAGAACGAACCTCTAGTGTGTTTTTTTTCTGTGTTTATTGTTGACTCAAAAAAAAATTGAATGTGAAAATCCCCAAAAAAAGAAAGAAAAGTTATGAAAAGAAAAGAAAAGAAAAGAAAGATATATACAAAAAAACGTACATAAAATATTATAAAATATTAACTATAAACATAGCTCTAAGGACATGAATTTTTTTTCCATTTTTTCTTTTTTTTTTTTTTGAAAACCTAGTTAAGGAAATTTTTTTTGCATGTCTGTACATAAATAAATAGCATTACTTAAGCCATACCATATATACATATATATATATATATAGAATGAGAGAAACCATCTAGTTGTGTACCATAATAATTGTTAATTGTCTTTAAGATAAATTATATATACAACAAAAATCATACAAAAAACAAGGCGACAAAATCCACAATACAAAAATCCTAACAATAAAAAAAAAACGAACAAAATTATATCGAAAAACAAAAGCAATTCCAGTTTTATATATATAGCAAGGGGTGTCTTGCTTATCGTTTGGGTTTTTTAGGGGTGGTTTCCCAGGCTGCATAAAGGGTGAAAGGGATCCTCGGCTCTAAGGACTCAGGAAGCTTGCCAACTTCCGGCGAATTCGATCTGTTTTGGGTGCGGCGATCGCTGAAAGGGGTTGTCATAAGGGAATCTTTTCGGTCTAACGAATCAGAACCAAGTTCCAAGGACCTTTGCATATCTTTTGTTATATTTAGAATTAGGTTTTCACAGCTATAAAATGGGTATTTAAATTTTTGTATTTAATTTGAAATTATTTGAAATTCACGAAATATATAAAAACGAAAATATTCAGGCCAATATTTGTGGATTTTCTGCAATCTCAGCCTCTGACTTTATTCAACTTCAATTTAATTTAATCTCAGCCTCTCTGGCTTACTACCAGGATCATAAGTCAGACTCTCTTGGCCATATTCAATCTGAGACAATCAATGGGGAGTCAATTTACTGGCCCGGCCAACCTCCTAGGCCCGATTTCCCCTTGGTACCCCACAAACCCTCCTCTGGCCAACCCAGGAGACGTTTTGTAATTAAACGGAAAACCTTTTTGTGCCCCAGCCAGAACGATGATGGCGTGAAGATTGGCAATCCAAAGCAAGAGATTGCCAAACGCCGATCGCCGATCGCAGATCGATTGCGTCCAATATAAAATATTGATTTATGCCGGCTCTCTGCGGCTGCCCTGCCCGGGCATCAATCAATTTTCAAGTTGAGTGAGCGCCAAGCCCCCGAAGAGAGCCCACGCCCAGGTCTCCATTTTGGAGTCGCCTGTGGGATTGTTGTGCAAGCGGTTGGTTGACAACCTCGGCGGATTGGTAGAGATGACTCCCTCCCAGTCCCATATCCGTACGTTTCGGGATGGGTGTGATGGAGCCGCCCGACAACTTCACACGCACGTTAATCATACGCCGTGTTGCCCGCTAACCCTTTTATTTATTTTTTTTTTGTATTTTTTTTTGGGGGGCCCCACTAAATGGCAAACAAAATCTGATTGATTTATAACTAAAGTCTGCGGTCAGCGGCGAGAAAAGCAAACCAAAAAGGGGGAAAATTCGAAAATAAAAAGTACAACAGGGGATACAAAATAAAATCTTGCAGCGTTAATGATGATAAATGATGATGTTATGATTTGTTAATTTTTCTGCGCGTCTCAGAGTCTCTCCTTTATTGCGTAGAGGAGTTAACCCGAACATAAGGTATATGAATTCGTATTCGTATTCGTATTCGTCTGTTTTGGTCAGTTTAATGGCCCAAAGACTTGTTCGGGGCGAAAGTGTAATTTTAAGTATGGGTTTACACACACACACACTGTCGCTGGTAATATTAGATGATGTGGTCTGGTGGGCCTTTTTCTTTTAATGATTTTTGTTTATAGATTTCCCAGCTAGATATTAACACCGAGCAAAGGTGAGCCTGAAACATATTTGTATTTAATTCGAGGCTGTTAAAATATAATGAAATATAAAATATATTTAAATAAATTTGGTTTAAAATTATTTTAGAAAATAAATTATGGATAAATATAAATAATCAAAGATTTACAGATACTTCAAGGTTTATACATAGAAAAATCCCTAGAGAAATGGCCCAACATATTTTCCAATATTTGAAATATCGATTTATATATAGATTTTAGCATTGAATTATTTTTTATAATATTTATAAAAATGTTTCTAGCTTACTTGGTTTATATTTAATTTAAATACCAATTTCTTGCCCTAAAATTGACACATAATAATTGGTCACCTTCTAGCTACATATATCTGGGGAAAGCGATTGGAAACCTGTTAGAAAACACAAATTAAACAAATTATGAAATCACATCTCTGAGGCATATGAAGTCACAATGCGAACAAGTGGCCACTTAAGGCAGCGGCACAAACATAAGATCGGCCGTCTGGCAAGTTCCCAGAATTTGTGGCTAACCGACACCAGGGAGAGGGACCCATGTTAGGCCACTCCAAGTTGTGCAACCCCAAACCCAGAATAGGCACTGAGTTCCAAGTGGAACATAACCCAAAGTGTTGTCACACATACTCGACCTTGTTTAAGTCCTGGACTTCTGGGCACGCTCCAGATACTACAGATACTCCAGATCCTCTCCAGCAGCCTCTCGGATTCCCGAGGAGTGCGAGGTAACCGGAGATCGCTCTAATTTTGATCGGGGGCCATAACATAAATAATCGGAGACCGGGTGCACAACGCACTTGACCCGCTGCTCGCTCTCTCGCTGTCTTGAGAGGTTTCCACGGAATCGTTGTTTTGATGTTTGGCGCCCAGGACCTGCGATCCTCGAGAGCCTGAGAGGACAGCAAATTGAGTTGAGATTATCTCGCTGCCTGCGCTAAGCGAGCGTGTCTAAAAAAAAGGCAAAGGTCCTGACATGACTTAACTAGAAAATGTTTTTGGTTTTCACTTTTCCACAATCCCTGGGAGGAGGCGGCGGCGGTAGGCGTTGCGACATCGGTCATCGGTGATTATAAATTTTGTTGGGTCCTTGCGGTCGATCGGTAGAGAGAGTCTCAGTCCTGTTTATGTCCTTTGTCTGCTGACCCGATCGATGGTTGCGGCATATGGCCCAAGGACCAAGGACCAAGATCTCTGTTTTTGTGGCAATGCGGGTGCTGTGGCCAAAGATGACATGTGCTTAAAGGATAATCGCCGCAGCATTGCAATCTTGGGATAAATCGCTCACAGATGGATTGCCATTTGACTTTGCCCTGGGTTTCCGATTACAAGACAAGATAATGTCTTCATTTTAAGAGAGAGATTTCCTTGATTAAAGCAACTTGAGTGAGTTAATTTTACAATAATTAACAGGAGCTCAGGGAAATTTCTTTAAATATTTATAACCAAAGCAGACTTAAAGCGTCTTTAAGTTTGAATGTAAGTAAGGGTCCTTTGGGACCTGTACTGGCCACATTTGAATATCAAATAATTACCTAAACCGGCCTGCCCATGAATATCGATGAGTACACCTCCGAGTCCTGCGGCACGTGACCCAATCAATGCCGAGCACATCAAACCGTGACAATCGTTAAGGATATGAAGGATTGAAGCATAGGACGGGGATTCAATTCGATTCGATTCGATGCGACCACTAAAGTGGCCCAAAAGGATACTAGGGACAACGAAACAACTCAATCGACAATCGACGGCATCTGCGGCATACAAATTAAAATATTTATGTGTGCATTAGGAGTGGGCCGGCATTAAGGACTCGATTTGTGGCAGGAGCCAATGGAAAAAGTGCGACATATGTGCAGTCAATAAATTTTCCACTTCTCATGCTGACAGCACAAAAAAGAAAAGGAAGAAAAGGGAACAGAGGGAAAACACAACAACAGCAGCAGCAGCAGCAGCAGCGACTGGGGAAAATGGTGTAAGGCGTTCGAGGACCGCTAATGGCTCCACAATGACCGGGCGCCTTTAATTCCAAAACTCACACAAGGGTAACCAAAAAAAAAAAAAAAAAAACAAAGTATACAAGAGCCAAGGATCAGGGGGAACCAAGCAAAAAGGACTCGAGTAAATTGCTCCTTTTCTGCTGCATTTAATTTGATTTTATTGTTCGCGCTTCGCTTATTTGTTTGTGTCAAACGAATGTTTCTTTCGATTTGCTGCGGTTTATCGATATATGGGCCACGCCCATCCTCACCCCACAACGCCCTACGCCCTACGCCCTACGCCCACATTTCCGCCCACACACACACACACGCGCGTATGTGTTTTGTTTTCCGTTTCCTGGCACAACAAACAACAACAACTGAAAAAAAAGTGGAAAATCTATTAAAATGCATTTAAATGTCTGCCCTCTAATGCCACGCCCTATTTTTGGTATATTTTCTATATGTATTTTGTATGAATTCCTTGCGCATTATGACCACAAAAAAGCGTTGCGAATTGATTAAGTTTTTCCTTTTCCCTTTTTCTCCTCCTTAACGAAAATTCTTCTCTATTTCGAAGGGAATAAATCGATTTGTTGCGCCTGCTTTTACAGGGTATTTTTGGGGGGTAGAAGCCAGAGGGGGGAATGGGGATTTTGGTTATGTTTATAATGGATTATGGTTTGTTTGGTGTTTTTTGTATTGTTTTTTAAATAATTTAAAGAAGTGTGTAAGTTGAAACTTGTTTATTATTTTAGCTAGGAAAAAATTGTATTAATTTTTAAAAAGTTTTTGGTTGAATATTTCTAAAGATATTTCTAAAGATAACGGTTTTAAAAATTTATGACATTTTCACTGCCTTGAATAACTTTTCTTCGATTTTTCCCAATTACCAAATTAATAAACAGGAATTTATTTATGGAATATTTACAAATCTTTTGAAACTCTCAGAACAAAATATATATAGTAACTGCCTGATGTCTGGCGCTGACGTGTGGGGCACGGCAACAACAATTAAGATTGTCCCATTCCAGGAGGCAGGGGTCCGTGCTCCACCGCTCCACCACAACGGCGCTCTGGAAGGCAACCAACTCGGTTGACATGTGTCGGACAGTTCCAGGTTCCCGTCGCTCCCCACCCAAGTTGAGTGAGTGTTTTTGCAATTATTATAAATCAAGAATTTGATTTATGCCATGTAACAAACTTCAGCAACGACTGCGAACTATTCGAGGTTATTTACGACCGCAAAACACTTACAAAGTGTGTGTGGCCCCATGAAGTCCGGTTCGGTTCGGCTCGGTTCGGGGTTCTCTGCCTTCTCTGGGTCTGTCATGAGGGTTACCTCAGTCTCTCCAACCGAACTAACAACAATGTGTGAAAATAACAAAACTAAAGAAAAAGCAAAAATGCCGATGCTGAACAATGGATTTGTGGTGGGCAATTTCTATTATTTATAGCGGACACTAAACCAAGCCTAAGCCTTTAAATAAATATAGAAATTCGCTCAGCTATACTTTGTTTTCTATATTTTTGTGTGCTGACAAGTTTATGTAATAAGCTTAAACTAAATTTAAGGTAAATAATTTACAACTTTAGGCAAATTGTAGATTTAGTGCGAGAGAAAAATAATATATTTTTATGAGGCGAATTTGGAAATGATTAAGTGGAAGAGAGACTTATTGTCAGGCCATATCCTTAGGGATCTGATCAATGCAGGAATAGCAGCAATTTTTTGATGTATTTTTTAAATTTATTTTTGCTTAAAAATGAGCCACTGGAAGGGGGCAAAAGGAGAACCCCTTCAGAATGAGAAAACTTGTAAATGGAAAACTCTGAAAAATTTATTTCTATGAAATTATTATTAAATAATATCTTTTCAAAATTTTTAATAAATTTTCTATTAATTTATAGCTTGAAAATGCACATGTCCCCGCCGATACATATGTTTCTGCCTCTTGAGGCACTTGAGCCTGTGTGTTTTTTTTTTTGGATTCGCTGCCACTCGAAATCGACACTCGAACAACAGACAACAAACGGCCACAAAAAGCTGACAGAGTAAACAACAAAAATTTGCATAGACTTTTTTTTTTGTTCTGTTCTGTTTTTTTTTTTATGGAGAAACATGGCCAGCGGAAACGGAAATGGAATGGAAATGGAAATGGATGCGGCACGGTCAGTAAACGAGCTCTGGACTCGCGAATCTCTTGAATCGGGAATCAGGAACAAGGAATCCGGTGTCCGGAATCAGAAATCAGAATCACAGAATTTCGAAATCCGGAGGACTCTGGCCAACAACAATGGGCAAACGCAGAGCTCTGTTTCACTCTCTCATAAATCACGGACGGATGGCAAACATACCAGTTGGAGGAGCAGCGTGTTTGCATTTTTTATGAACTTGTCGAACAGCGAACACAATCATGTACTCGATATACATAAAAAATGCATAAAAAAGGAGAAGCGAATCGCAGCGCCAAACAATTGGCCAACACAATGGGGGAAATCGGATAAGAGGACCAGTATATATATGTATATATTCATAATACATATATATATGCACATCATTGAGCCGCGCCGCTTCGTTAGGCCCGCTCTGTGTTTTTCCACTTTCTGATCACATTTGCCGAGCTTTTCCACTGGAAATGGCCATATAATATTAACTGCAAATAAAACTTTGTGCCATTAATGAACAATGATTTTATGCGCAAACTTTTATTGTTATTAACAACCGTTTTTTTTTTTTTTTTGGGGGTAGACGAGTTTATTAACATTATTTTTTATGTATTTCTATACTCAAAAAATAAAGAGCATACAAAGTTCGCTCAAGGGTCCTTCTCAAGGATTCTCTTTCCCCCCCTCAACGAACAGGACGTTTCATGTGTCAAGCTCGGGCTTCCTGTATGGCAACACCTCCCCCAACTCACAATTTTATTTTCGATTTTAGCATTGAATATTGTTTGCGATCACATTTATCATCAGCTTGCCTAGAGAGCGGAAAAATTAAATGCAACACAAAATAGCAAACCGAATATGAGAGACTTATGCGGCAGCGGATATCCTTGACACATCCTGTCGCGCTGTCTTGCCGTTGTCCTTGTGCGCAATTGCCGCATTAGATACATTTCGTCCCAGATGCAGATACAGATACGAATACATCGAATCGGATTCTTTCCTTTTTCTCTTTTTTTTTTTTGGCATTGATTAGCCAGACTTATCGAATTTCTTGCCACCTGACGGGAAGTGCATTCGGTACTCAAGAACCCCAAAGGATATGTGAGGAATTTCTTATATTTCACATCAATTGTCATGACAGAAGCCTGGTCTCCCCCTCGTTCCCAGCCAGCTGCCCCGAGAGATTCAGCCGCATTTCATATGCGTTGCCATTTTATGCTTTATGCGCCCTGTTAACTGTAGTCTATAATTATCGGGGCAGCAGGGGCAGCAAATGTAGAAAAAGAAAATATCAAGTTGAAATATTTCTGGCCCTCGGGCTGATTACTTGGCCGGCCGGCGTGTAATGGCAACTGATTTATCGTATTTGAAATATTTTTAGCATTGCTCTTTTGCTCTTCTTAATTCCATCGTATAAGTCGGCATTAGTCAGAGCCGGGAATTATAGTCAGAGAAAAATCTGAGGTCTGAAGCAAACAGAACAACATATATGTGGAAAATATGAGGCATTATTATGCATTCATAAAAAAAATATACAAATAAGAATAATAAAAAAAATATTAGTTGCTAAACTTAAACAAATTGTATACGATTTTTTTAAAATAAACACTCATTAAATATAAAATTTGTGTTGACAAGGGAAAACTTATGCATTTTGAGGTTTTTATATATTTTCTGAAATAAATATTTGATACTTTATGTATTATCCCTAAAAGCAAAGCATATATATATTTGTAAATAAATTTGAAAATTTGTTGATAATTCTAATTGATATTAAAGAGCAAAATAATGTTGGTTAAAGTGTTAAAAATCAACTAACTTTTATTAAACTTAGTAAATGGCTAAAGTATAAAGAAATAATTTTATTTTTAAAATTTAGAGACACCCAAACCACTTGTGAATAAATATTTGCTTACCTGGCGGAAATCAACTGCAGTTCTTTTACCTCTCCCACCGTCCACCTCCCACACCTGCCATAAAATGCCTTTTCTGACTCAGCAAAAAACCCAGCAGACTTCATCAAGTCCTGCCGACTCCTTCCGACTTGGCTGACTGACTTGCTGGCAATATGCCTTTAATCAAGCCGCAGAAGACGAAGTAATTTCAATTTTCGAATTATTTCCAGCAAAGCCGAAGCTCTATGCTAATTCGGGGAAATTTCGGGCTGTGGCAAAGTCGCACAGGACACACAGCGCACAGCGCGTGTATTTAAATTAGGCGCACATAATAAAGCCAATGAGTGATTTAGTTGAATTGCCAGCAATTGAATAAATTTTCCAATTGCCTGCGTTTTCGCATTAGCATTAGAGAGAGAGAGAGAGTGAGTCCTGGGGCCCCCCAGTGAATCCTTGCGCTCACGCACATCCTGGAACACAAAACGCAAAATCAGTCGAACGTCTGCCGGTCCCCCCCCCCCCCCCCCCTTTCTCTGTCTTTGCCGCATTCAAATGAATGGACGCCGCCGCCGTCGCCCGGCAATTTGGCGAACCCTTTTCGAGTCCTGCGATGGGGTTATTTGAGTTTGCCAACTCAACTCTTTGAAGTTCCGCCTCCCCTCCTCCCCCCCTTTTGGCTTTTTTAATCCTGCCACCGCACACAAAATGACTGTTTGTTGCGTTTCATGCGTTGACACCCATTTTTCAGCTCGCTTGACATCCTTCGAAAGGATGGAAAGGCCTGGAAAAGGATCCATATAGTATATACCCAGGCCATAAATAAATAGGTCTTTGACGCCTCACGCATAGATGATGGACTCGGAATCGATAGTTACTTTCAAGTTATTATTGTTCTTTGAAATACAAAACTAGAGCAAAGTTTTATAGGTTTTGGGTTTGAGGAAATAATTTATTTTTTGTTTTACATTTTTAAGACTTTATTTTCGGAAATTGAATTCATTTAATATCTAAATTTCTTTTAAAAATATTTATTCATATTTAATTCTGTATTTTTTTAGGCTTTGGTTTGGGAAATCATTAATTTTTTGTTTTTGAGAGTTTTTTTTTTATATATTTGGCTTGACTATGATTTGCCTTTTTTAATATTGAATGAAAGCGAGAGTCAAGAAGACTGCCTTCTCCAGACTGCCTTCTTTGCCGCCTCGGCTCCACCCCCTCGTAGCCAGCCCCCCCCCGTCTGCCCCCTCTCAGTCTCCCTGGGCCAAGTGCGTAAGGAGGCAGTTCATCCAAAAAAGGGTTGCTCATTCACCCGACTCTCTGTGCTATTTTTTTCTCTTCTTTCCACTGATTTGCGGCGAACATTTGCCGAAAAAAATAAGGAAAATACAAATTAACAAGTCGAAGTTTTAATATTCTCTCTTTTAAATATAAAGAAAGATTTAATTTTGGTTTTAAAATAACCTTTAAAAAGACTGATTCCGCAGGTCTAGAGTTATCTAAAGTTTTGGGTAAATTGTTTGAATAAAACTGCCTTGAGATAAAATGGGAAAATTTTACAGAAAAACTCTATCAGGTTTTCCATTGGAAGCTTAGAAAATTGTCACTTTAGCATTTATTTTACACCAAAAAGGAGGCATTTAAAAAAGAAATTATGCCTATAAAGCCAAGGATTTAGGGATATGGATCTTAAAAATTTAATTATATATTTAGCTAGAAAATTCTTAAAGCAAAAATATAAAGATAAACAAGGATAAACCCGAATCCAGGCAATCAATTTGTTTCTCTTTAAAAGTTCTTCTTCTAAAAAATATTTATAAATACTTGTAAATGAATTACATATTAATTAGTTGTCACAACCTTCTAATCATAAGCAGAATACCCTTTCCTTTGGCAGGGTTTTTCACGGAGAGGTGAGGGAACGTCCCTGAAAAGTGGGTGTTTTATTGAAAGTGGCGCGCATGAGTGCCAAAGGGCCAAAGAGGCCTATCAAAGCGAGCTTCTCGCTGCCAGCCAACAACTTCTCGACTCCTCAACTTATTTTTTTTTTTTTTTGCGACTCCGGGAATATGTATTCCCGGGCTGGATTCGGATGCTGGATTCTGGATGCTGTATTCTGGATTCAGGGGCGGTCCAGGCGGAGGCGACACGCCCAGGCGGTTTTTATTTCTTAGAAATAAGTAGCTGAGCAACGAAGGGCCGATGTTCCCTTTTTTTTTGTCAGCCAGTTGAATTTTGTGGGGGAATTTTTGGCCAACATTTTCGGTACGGTTTTTACATAAGGCTTTGGCCAAGTTAAAACAAAAATTCTTTGAGATTTTAAGCCTTAACTAAAGATAGTTCTGATAGTTCTCTGTAAGCCAGGTGCTGCAGCCTCGACCTTGAAGATGCCTTGGGAATATAAGCCCTGCCTTGATGATGACAATGACGATGACGATGAAGGCATCCTCGATCTCGTAGCGATAAGGTGCCGCCGCCTGGACTTTTGCTTTCGCTACTTTTAACTTGACATCAATCAACAAGGGGCCGCGGTTTTTGGTGGGGGGAGATTGGGACTTGGGGAGCTTCTGTTAAAGACGCACTCAAAATGCTTTTAAGTTTTGCGCACCAAAAACTGCTGATGTAAAGATGACCGGACAGAAACAACAAAAAAAACGCGGTGGGATTTTTCGTTCAAAAAAATCCCTCTCTCACTCTTTCACTCTTTTGACTGTTAATTTGATTTCAAAAGCCACCGCCGACGCCGTCGATACGTGAATAGGCAAATTATGTACAGGTGCAGTTCGATGCAGCAGCAGCCACCGATCGGGCGATCCATGGAGCCCCTAAAACCGGCAATCCATTGAGCCACCGAAGCGAACCACTGAAGTGCAACACCCACCGGAGATCTCTCAGATTGCAGGCAGCCGTCGCTTTCTTTCGCGGTGCCTAATTGAATGTCAGACGATGGTGCCACCACAGGAAACCACAGGTAATACCAAAGAGTTAATGGTACAGGCGTGACACGAAGGGATGAAAGCAAGGATCTAGTATGCATTTTTATATATTTAATAATAAATAAATATTTATAAAAAAATTAAAAACCTATTTACCTAAAAGCAATTATTTAGAAAATAAAAATAAAAAATGAAATGTTTATGATCCTTGAAATTGAAATTGTAAATGTTTTAAAATATATTTCCTTTTGTTTGATATTTTGTTTATATATTTTTATATTTCTTTATAAATGTATACTTTTATTCTAAAGAATTTTAAAAGAATAACATATAGTTTCCTGATCTCTGCTAGTTATTGATCTCCAATCAAGACTCACGACCTTGTCCATGCTACCATCTCTACGTCCGACTACTGTGCCAGCTGCTGGGATAGTCAAAAAAATACAAAATACAAAATAAAAAATAAAATCAAAAATAACAACAACAAAAGCCGCCGAACCAAAAATCAAAATAAAGGAAAAAACTCTCTCTGGGCGTTGGGGCGTGCGCATTGATTGAATGCTCAATTGAGCGCATGAACTGGCGATCATTTTGTTCGACGCCCACCCCCGCCCTCTGAACCACATCCCCTTCCCCCCCAAATCTCCCCACCAATCTCAATCCCAATCCCAATCTCCCCCTCAACCATTCCCAGCGCACAGCACTCAGCGATTTGAGCTTGATGCCTTGATTGATGGGTGTCAGCAAATTGGATGAGTCGTAGATTACGACGCGTCGATGAGGCCCCTGGGCTTCTTCGCATTTTAAATGCAATTTGTCGAGCGTTTGCGCCGCTTGATGTCTTATAAATGCATCTCGAACTAGGGATAATAACGGTAGGGTAGCAAAGCCTCCCAAGGAGATTGCCAGGTGAACGCAGGTCCTGGGAAGAAAGGCAGCTTTAGGAACTCAATTATTGTATGTAGAGTGTAATTTTCAATTCTCTTTCTTTTTTTTTTTTTTAGAAAATTTGAAGTGTTTATTTAGGCCTGGTTAATATGATTCAATTTTCTCAAACTTATTCAGATTATATAATCCTATATGATTCATATTTCTCTTTAATGAAACAATTCACACTTACAGTGACCTCTTAAACTTTATGGCCGCACCTCGCCGCAAAGTTGTGGCCATGTTTTTCCTCTAAAGTCAGCCGCAAGTTTGTTGTTCCATTTCGTTTTGTTTTTTTTTTTTAGTTTTTTTGTTATTATTTTACAGTCTCTCCTTGCAGGCGCTGGGCACATACCAAAGACCCCAAGTCATTTTAAACATGGTCCCCCGATAAAAATCTAATAAAGTGCGCGCCGGCACTGGAGAAAAGCCAGAGAATACATCGGGAGAGAAGCCAGAGAAGGCACGTGGTGGAGCTGGTGGTCTCTTGGTGGCTTGCATTAAAGCAATTTCTGGAAATTATTTTTTAATAATTTTTTTTCTTCAGCTTTTTGCTTTCTTGCAACGCTGCGTTGTAAAATATTTTTGCTTGATTTCTTGATTTTGCGGCTGGTTGTTGTGGGTATTTTCTTTCCTGTTTTTTTTTTTTGCGGCACACTTTGCACTATCGAATTGTGTGGATCTCAACGACGACGTCCTCGTCCAACTCCAGCTTGGAGTCCAACTCTGGCTCCGGCTCCAGTGCGCAGCCCTGACACTTGCAGGTGTGCCAGCCAACTAGAAAGATCAACTGGCCAGGTGAGGAGGCAACCAGGTGAGCAGAGGGGCGATGGGGGGTGGGTAGATGTGGCAATGCGCTACGCGCCGACAAAAATTAATTTCATGTTCGAAAGAATTTTTAATTAACTTACATGGCGTATGAGTAATATTAAATCATTGCCCAGAGAGAGAGAGAGAGAGAGAGAGAGGCAGAGAGCAAGGTGCGGCGATTTTCTGGCGGAAAATGGAGCAGGATATTCATTATGGCAGCTTGGGGTTCTATAAAAAAATATACACAGCTTGTTGACTTAGTTACAAAGCTTAATTGTTTTTCAGGGGAACAAATATTTCAGGGAAAATGTGGCTTAAATTTTCTTTTCTTAAAAAATATTTTATTTAAAATATTAAAAGCTATTAATCAAATTAAATATTACTTTATTAAACTATATAGATAGTAACTGTCAATTAATTAATTATAAACGCCTTTTTTAAAAGGCTTTAAAATATAGAATAACAATTTATGCTTAATATTTTTTTTATGTTCTATTTAAAATCAAGAACCAGCTTCTCACTAAAATCGAAATAAATAACTAAATCTTTTGTAAATAAAAAGCCATAATATTCCTATAGGGGTTTCAATTTAAAACCACATATTTATTCCTTGAAAGCAAACAATATATTTCCTTTTTAAAGACCTTTCATTAATTAACTTTACTGTTTGTCCAAAAATATCCTTTGTCCCCATTGAAACTTGAGCAAAAATGTGCTGAAAGTGGAAACAATAATCAAGGATAGCTTTTTTCGCCACAACAACGGGGGGTGCATCGAATATGTTTTTCCAGCCCGGTCACGTGGCTATTTTCCGAGCCAGCGATAATGTTCTTCCCAGATCGCTTTACAGCCTCCGAAGAAGAAGCCCTGTGTGCGTGTGTGCGGGGGGCAAACAATTTGCGCTCGTTACGCGGTCCAAATTGCTTTCAACAACCCCGAGATTTTAAAATCCCACCCAGAAGGCAATGGGAAAAACCACCCAAAAATCAAGGAGAAAACCACCCACCAGCCACCGCATCCTCCGCCTTTGGTCGTTTCGTTATATATATGTGTTTTGTCATTAGTTTCATTTTATAATTTATTAACGTCAACATTGTCGCAGGCTCGGGGACTGCCTTTTGTGGCCAAATCAGGCTGAAACTGTTTTTGAGAAGCGTACATGATGCCCATGATGCCTCATTAGATGGGGGCTACAGTCAAGGTTAAGACGGTAGGATTTATTGCTCTTAAAAAAATATACAAGGAGTATTAGTTTATGCCTAGAATAATTTAATTTAATTAATAATTAAAGTTTATATTTATCCAAATTGTAATATATAATACAACAGATCTATGAGGCTTAAGAAGTATCAGAAAAATTGAAAAAAACATTATTGAATAGGAAAATTTAACTAATTAATTTTATATAATACATATTTTTTATTTATTTATTTTCTATATATTATATAATTATATTTTTTCTATAATATTGTATTTTTGTTTTACATATTTTTGATTAATTGTCAAGGATTTTAGTTAACTAGAGGTCTTTTTTATTATGTATCTATATAAAATATTAATTATAATATATAATATTATTAATATTCAAATAAAATATTTATTTAAATAACACAACTTGAATATTTGGCCCACAGCTGTACATATCTATGGCTTTTGGCTTTAAATGACCAACGAAGCGGATGCACTTTAATTTGACAACAATTGTGTAAATTGCCTCGTCGTCCTGTTTGTCCTTTGACTTGGATTTCTCGCTCAGCCTTCTGTTTTTAAAACTTCCCCCTCCCGCAACATACACATTAACAACTGACACTAATGTGTCAAAGGTCACGTGGCATTCGTTTGCGACATTTGTAGATTTATCTTTCGGCTCAGCTCAGCTCGGTTGGGCTCATTGAAAGTGCGAGGAGATATGAGACTCACAGCCAGTGCACTCAGAAGGATAACTAAACTTGAGAAGGACTAATGAATGAAAATTGGGAAGTAACTTGAGCTGGGACCAAAATTCTATCCTTTGACGAGCTAATTATTTGGGAGAAAGTGAGAGGCCAATATATATCCGGAAAATGACTCACTTTGCTAGAAATTTTCACCGACTCCATATTAAAATAAAACATTTAAATATTCCTTTTAAATACTTAATATCTAAGAAGTTATTCCCTGTTTTAGCCACCTTACTTCAATGCTGTCCTTTTTAGCCAGTTTAATTTACCATCCACACCTTGTTAATATGAAATTAATGACTGCATTAGATAAATTACATTTCCCCGCATAGCTCCCTGTTTGCTCTTCAATTATTGAGTGACACACAGGGGGCAGATATATATATATACATATAGAGAGAGAGAGAAGGTTAAAGTTCGACGCGAAAGGAACGAAAAGGAGCCATCGATGGCTATCGAGGAGCAGTCCTGTAGCCCTGACTAATGACAATGCTCGGCCTTGTTATTGTAATTAGGCGAAGCGGGGGGAGAACCCATTGAGGTCCTCGGGGTTGGCTGGAACATTAAAATATGATTAACTTTGCGGTTCGTGCCATTGTCGTGTCTATTTAATTAGAACTCCGAGTTGGCTGCCTTTCGCGACCTCCTGCGTTATAGTAGTCCTTATTCCGGTATCCCTTATCCGATATTCCTTATACCGAATTCCGTATCCTGCGCTAACTAATGACACTTGTGGGCCGACAAAAGGCGCTAATCTAAGTTTTACGTGTTCGACATTTACGCTTTTTGTGGCCCAGAAATGCAGGGTATTTCGTGGGAGGTTTCGCTTGATGCTTAGGGATTTTATTCTTGGTTTGAAAGTAGAGAATTTATTAAATACAAATAAGAAGCAGGAATCAAAATAATGCTCAAATTAGGATTTAGAATTCAGCAACGATTTCCAAACAATTCACCAATATTTAAATATTTGTTATACTTTTAAAATAACAGCTTCCCTAACTGGTAAATTTATAGGAAATATTTCTCAGTAGAGAGAGAGTCAGAATTAAGTTCAAGTCACATACCATAAGATCTATGAATTTTATTATTTTATTATTTATTTATTATTTATGGAATATTAGGGTATTCCTGCTTCTTTTCATTTACTTTTAGTCAAAGTAGAAACCTCCATATGGGCGATCTAATCATAATTATGTGATTTCTACGCCACAATGGCCAAGAAAGTGCTCTTTTTGTTCAGTAATTTGTATTGAAATCAGCCAGGGGCCTGGCCTAGCTGAGCTTGGGAACTAACTGCCAGATCCCCGAAGTGGCCGCTTGGCTGCATTTTGTTAAAAGGTGACAATTAATTTGTCAATAATGGAAATTGTCACCAGCAGAGGGGACAGGTGAGAGAGAGGGGCTAGATGTAAGGGTAGACGATGAACGCTTTCGTGCTCGTGCCTCGTTTCTGGCCCATTGTAGTTAAGCTAATGATATATGGCCTAGTTGACGCTCGGGCCGGCCTGGCTAGGTAATTTTAATTATTTTGTCATTTGTATAAATTAAAGTATATACGCTTCGCTTTTCCGCAATGGCCGCCGCCAAGGGTTTATATTATTGATTAATGATTATTGTGCCCGGCGGGCCTCTCTCCTTCACTCGAACCCTTTCGCTTGGCGTGACAACTCAATCGAAATGTTTCCATTGGATTTCTCTAAATTTACATTTTATTGAAGCCTTTAATTATGTGTGTGCTGGGAAACTTTGTGTCTGGGACTAATTGGGCCTACATGGCGTATGCTTAATAAAGGCTTTTCGAAAATTAAATATGTTTCCCTTTCATAAATAATTTGTGGAGTGGAAAACCATAAACGTTTACATACAATTTATATATTTACAAATTATTTAAAGCAAAGAAAGTACAAATTTACTAAAATAAACTGAAGTTGAAACTCTTATCCCTAAAACTCTGATTTCCAAAGTTTACCGTTCAATTTTTTGGTGGTGCCTGGAATACTAATATATTTTATCCAAACTCATTAACAACTGGAGCTCTTTCTCCTCTTCATCCGCTCAAAGGCCCACGCATTTTGGCTAATGAGAAATTTATATATTTTGTGTTCGCTGTTCGCTTAAGAATTCCCAGGAATTTTTCACAGGCCCAGCTCTGAGGTAAAACTAAAAAAAAAAAAAACAAAAAATCGAAGCATTTGCGAACAAGAGAAGATGGGGAAAATACAACAAAAATGGCGATAGAAATCGTGATACAATCACGTCTAGACTTTTACGAGTTGCGCCTACAAAATAAAAAAAATTATAAAAAAACAAAAAAAAATAAAAAAAAAATAAAAAGTAAAACATGTAGAGAGACAAGAACTGCAGCCTGTCCGGACTTTTAGTTGGCAGGTCAAACGGCCAACGTCAAAAACTCGCGACGAGCCGGCAGCAACAGCAGCAATGGCCATGGACTTGAGTCTTTTTAAGCCTTGGCCAAAGTCTTGACTTGGATTTGAAAACTTAGAAACTTGCGCCGGCAGCTGAAGATGCCAAAAACCAGGAAAAATACAACACAAAATATAAAAAAAGGAGAACAGAAAAAAATAAAAGAGGGAATGGAATGGGGAATGGTTGATGGGGACAGGGAGCCAGAAAGTCAGAAAGCCAGAAAGTCAGAGATGAAGGCAAATGGCAGGCAACGTCTGCGGCTAATTACAGGCTGCCACGGACAAGAACAACAACAAGAACAACAACAACAACAGAAACCACGACAGCAACGAGCCAAAGAAATGATATATTTAAGTTGCTGCTTTATTTGCATTTGTCCCAAGTGCAAAACTGAGTGGGGATTTGTGAGTCAAATGGGGGAAAGAGGACTTCAAATGGCGAAAAATCGCTGAATGGAACTACACCAAGTTTAGTATTAATTAAGAACATAGCCGAGAAAGATAGCAATTTTGCCTTGAGGGTAATTAAGTAACGTCAACTGAAGATACCAATAGATTGTTAAATTATTTATTTCTCAAGTGAAATTCTTATAAAAAACAAGTAACATAGAAGAAGTAGTAAGACTTTAGGTTAAAGTAATTTAAAAATCTAAGAAATTCAAGAATCTTAGCTGCAGTTTAACAATAAATATATTATATACAAAAAATATCTCTTTAAATAATTCAACAACAGTTTAACCATGCTTTTGTTTGGTTATTTAAATTTTCTATTAGGCAATTTTTAGTTTATAATTGTTCCATCCAAAACCCTTTCACTTGCACTTGCCCTTTTGTGAGGAGGATTCATCGCCCATTTCTCAAACCCTCATCAAAATGGGCAAATTTTGTTCATTTCCCACACAATTTCGGGGCTTGAAAACAAAAGTGAAAAATGTTATATTGATTGAGTTTTGTTGAGGGCGGAGGGGTAAAAACATTTCATCCTTTCGCGCATTTTAATCACGCTTAATGATTTCTGTTTTCTGGTGATGCTGCCGAGCGGAGTCCTCCGAGAGCCCTTTGCCATCATCATCATCAGCGGGCAGCGATCAATTTTGGAACGTAGGTGGTTAGGTTTAGAGTTCGTTTCGTTACAGTTTCCAATCCTCATTCCCTCCTTGTCTTTGTACTTTGCCGCATTTTTGAATTGGTTTTTTTTTCGGCTCTCAAAATAGTGATTTCTTCTCTTCCTTTTTTTTCGGCCCGATCTTTTGTGTTGGTGTTGCTTTCTGCCTTTGACTGACTGACTCTTTGGGCCCAGTCTGCAGCTTGGACTCCTACTTCAACTCAACTTCGACACTTTAACGGCTTGTGCGGCTCTTTGTTTGGTTAATTATGCGCCGGCCCAAAGTGGCGCCAGGTCTTTCTGGCCATCACTGGGAATCGGAGGCACGAAAAATGGGTTTTATTAATTTCCTTTGGGCTTCATTAATCGATTTCCACTCGCTGCCGGGCGGAGGCTGTGGCCGAAATCAATTATAATTAAAACTAAACCATATTTTTCCCTCGACATTTTCACACGGCTAGAATGGAAATTGAATGCAGGCATTGAAGCTGACATTTAATTTTTTTGACTTATAAAAAAGGCATCTAAATTGATACATAACTTAAGTTTAACTTATTATATTAATTTCCGATTGGAACAATATTAAGAAAGTTACTATTATTTATTTTAATCAATATTATTTTATGTTTATTAAGATTTTTTCGGAGACTTTTTACGATAAGAGAACATACTTATTTTACAAAACATAGATTTATATAATAAATTTTTAATATAAAATGTTAATGCTGCTAAAAGTTAAGTTTAAGTTTTGACTGAGACACCTTCAAGAATTCCCCACTTTCCCACGAACCAAACGGAGGCCAAAGATTTGGCTCCTCTGGGACTCTTCTGCATTAGAAGAAGCTCCTTCGGTTGCCCTCTTCAATTGCACCTGTAGGCTGGCCAGACAGATCATTTGTTGGCCTGCTCCGCTTTTGGGCTCCCGGGCCATTCGGATTCGCTTTTGACGTTGGCCACATCCTTGGGTCCCGCACTCCCAGTGATATATGTATCTGGAAATTCCGAGTATTTTTTGGAGCAGCAGCGGCAGCGGCAGCCAAAGTGCAGCCCCTTTTTATTTAATACCGCGCCCCTTCTCCCTTTTCCCGCCCTGCATTTCTCGCTGGCAGCGCGGAATGGGTCACAAGACGCATAATTATGGGTTAGTAACGAAAAAAATAACAGAAACAGAAACAGAACGAAGAATGGAGAACGGAGAACGGACCTCGAAATCATTTATATGAAAGATGAGTGAAGTTGCCAAAGGAGCCCTCAGAGTCCTCAGAGTTAATGTTGCTACGTGGTCGGGACGGAGAGGAGCGAGGAACCGATGATGAATGATTTGTAGACAGTTTTTGTCCAGGCTCGGTTCGACTCAAGTCCAAGTCCTAGACAACCGCAGGACAACAAACAGGTGTCAAAAGGATGCCCCACGGGGGCACAACATCGAATACAAAACATTTATTAGATTTTCTACGTTTTTTTGGTTTTCCATTTTTGGGCGTCAACCCAGAAATTGGAGCAAAGCAACCAGACAGGAGTTCAATTAATTTCATTACAAAATTGCTCCTGAGGCTGCTGCAAATTGCAGGCATAGCATCGGCAATCCTGGCAATTTGTCATAGCATTTGTTACCATGTCTATGCTGGTCCTGGGGCCCAGCTCCTGGTGCTTGTGCCTGTGCCGCCTTCCCTGACTTCCCAGCCTTTCGAGGCTAATTAAACGCAGCAGGCAACCGAAGTTCCGAGTGATAAATGGATTCGTCCTATGAATGAACTGACCTGCCGACTGCCGCGCCACTTGACTGTGTAATTAGTGCAATTGCTGAATGAATTTGCTCGTGTTTCCACAGCTCCTCATTCCCAGGACTCTGTGTGTTCTCTTTCTTTATTTTATTTTATTTTTTTTTTTTGCTGTGCAATTCCTGGAACTGCAACCGAATTTCGGCCATTGGCAAGCTAATGAGTTGGCCTTTCGGCCTGGTTCAAAAGCCGTACACGTACCCAGCACCTGCACTTCGATCCGTACCGATTCCTGGCCTAATGATGTCAAATCTCAATGCGGCAGCCTAATTGCAGCTGACCAGGGTGCCTGATCAAAGAGTCCTGGCCTGGTTCTGGCCTTTGTTCCTGCCGATTTTCCGGACGAATTAGAGCAATTCTAAGAGAACACTTGGCCGAAACTGTAACTGAAAATGGCCAGGAATTTAATGTTTTTTTTTAGTAAATAAATCAAAAATATAATTTTAATATTAAAAAATTACCCTTTTCTTTACTAATTAAATATAACTTTTCCATAATTTATACTTGGCCAAAACTGTAACTGAAAATGGCCAGGAATTTAATGTTTTTTTTTTAGTAAATAAATCATATATAATTTTAATATTAAAAAATTACCCTTTTCGCTACTAATTAAATATAACTTTTCCATAATTTACATCTTTTTGCAATTTATTCAATTCCTATCTTTATATTTTCTCCATTTAATTGATTTTGTTTTAATTATTTTCATTAAATAAGAACCCTCTCCGGTTAACAAATAATGGCTAATATCTTGATTGTCTTGGCGCACGCTTTCGGGGCCAAATAGATTTGTTTTCTTTTTTTTTTTTTGGCCAAGAAAGAGAAATTACAATGCAATTGGCCCTGATCTTGCCTCTTTTTCAGCTTTAACTGAACAATTTAATTAGTTTTGCGCTATTATTATGCATTAAAAATGTTTATCGCGTGGTTAAACAAACGCTTTTGCGCTCAACGAGATTTCCCTGGCAATTTCTGAGTGTGTGTGTGTGGGCAGCAGTGGCTGAGGGGTTCGAGGGGGGTTTCAGAGGGCCGCCATGGAATATATATTTTAGAGGCTCTTGGCCAGCAGAGAACGTGATGGTGGTGGTGGTGATGATGGTGGCTCCATGACACCACCAACTCCAACAGCGACAACGTTGGCGTTGAGGGCGCAGACTCGAGCAGAACCAAAGCCAGAGCTCAGGCCAAACTTAAGGCCAAAACCGAAACCAAAAAAAAAAATAAAAGCCAGACACAAAATAATTCACAAATTATGCGAATAAAATTTTTAATAATTCTCATGGCAACGTTAAATAAATGAGCGCGGAAAGCAGGCAAATGCCTCCTTGAGGTCTGCCCCTTGTCTGCCGAATCCGACTCCAACTTCGACTGCGACTCCGACTCCGACTCTGAATTGGAGTTGGAGAGTTCCCGGAGTCGGCTCCAAAAAGTGGGTTGGCACAAAATCTTCAACGCGTCGGTATCTCCGGCCCGTGGGCATAAGCTTGGGATCCGAGGGATCGAGGAGCCAAGGGACCCGGCTGGCGCTGCCATAACAAAAGTCAAAGTCGTCAAGTCGTCGAGGTTAAAGATGCAGATGCCTGGAATTGAGGATTGCGGATTTGTGGACTGGGGATTGGGGCAGGTGAGATCCCTCCTTGCTCCCCATTCTCCCCCTCCCCCCCAAAGTCGCAGTTTGATAATGCAGCCAAGTCTTTTCGCTTTTCGAGAGCGTTGCGAAAATGTTTCGGCTTTTACATTCTTTTTTCCTGTTGTGGCTTCTTTTCTTTAGCATATTTTTCCCTCAATTTTTTTTGTCGGCATTTTTTGTTTTGAAGTTTTTCGCTTGTGCTGTTGTTTTTTTTCCACTTGCTTTTATATTTTGTTTTTTTTTTTTGGTTTTATTTGACTTTCGCAGCATCACGAAAATTTAGCATGGCCAATGGGGTGGAGGCCAGGCCGCTTTTGACATGGAAATTTCACTCGGCCGAGTTTTACAAAGAAAAAAAAAGTAATAATAAATAAATAATAATAATAAAAAAGAAAAAGAAAAGGTCGAAATAGCTGGCAGAAAAAGATTAACCAAAAAGAAACGCTGCAAAAATATCATTTATCCATTTGTTAATGGATCGCAGTTGGATTTGATTTTCCTCCCTTTTCGAGCGGGGTCTTTTTTGGCTCTCAACTAGGTTGGCAATACGCCCCCTTTTTTGGGTGAATATATATATTCAAAATATACCTCTTTTTGTGGCTAATTGTAGGCTAATGAGTGAGCGGCAAGATCTGGGAGAATGTGTGGCCAACAATATGAAAATTGGGCTTGAAAGTTGGATGAACTTGTAGGAAATGGAAGTTTTGTAAGGCGATTAAAATATATTAAGGGAGATCATATTGAAGAATAAATTGAGAATAATTAATTATTAATTGTTAATAATTTAATTAAAAAAATAGCTTCAAGATATTTAAAGTGACAGGTGGAAATGTGTTCAGGAAAATGAATGAATGAATGAAACAGGATTCGCTCTCTTCTTTCTTTTAGTTAATATTCTTTAATTTATAAAAAATATCATAGATTAATTGTTAATTTTTCCAGCTATCCATCTTGTTTAATGGAAACGATCTAATTTTTTCCCCCAAACTATAATTTTGTTTTCCTTTTTCGCCATGCATGTGGCATTAGCCCCATCGACATGCAAATTAATCAGAGAGGCTGGGCAGCGCGGCTCGTTCGTTCGCTCGTTCGCTGGTTCGTTTGGGCCAATTAATTAGTCGGACGCTAATGAAAATCAATTTGCGCAACACTCGCAACAGGTGATTAGCCGAGGGGTTGAAAAAGGGGTGTTTCGGCATGCGATCGGAGCTGTCAATCATCATATCTGCCTGTGGACTGAACTGTGATTTTTGGTTACCAGCAGATTTTGATTTTAAATGTCCGATTTTATCCACTCTCCCCTTATGCTGTCTCCTTGTTTAATTGGCTGCTGTGACATTTTTATGAGCTGACAAAACGAGGTAGATCCCAATACCACTCGTCTCTTTTTAGGCCCAGTTTGGGCTGACAGCGCAATAAAAACTAATTGAGTGGCAGTCAAAGGCATATAGCACCCGCATCACCACCACCACCACCCCCCCGGGAAAAACACCACCCCTTTGTTGTTGTTGGTGGCTTGCCAGTGTTTGTTTATTGCACATCGGCGTTTGTGTTGCGTTGTTGTGTTTGTATTTGCCGGCAACGCACCAGCGCTAGCACCCCCGCCAGTTGCTGCCACGCCTTTTTTGCGTTAATTTCAATCGAGGGGAGACTTTGGCCCAGCTCGAATCCCATTTCCAATTCCAAAAAGTGGGGGCTAACTGCAGTTTCCAGCTCCTTGTTTTCCTGCTCCCTGTTTCCTTGCCCCTTTTTCCCCTTTGTATTTTTATTTGTATTTTTATTTTGTCATTGTCATCACCAAACGTTCCTCCTTGTAGCTTGTTGGCTGATTTCTTTATTTGATTTTTTTATATGCGCCTCTTTATTTTGTATATTTTTTCCCCTTTTTTTTACCTTCCACTTTTATGGACATTTTTTCATCTTGTGTGTGTTTTCCCTGGTTTTCATTGAAACTTCATTAAATGTCTCCCCTTTGTTGTTGTCATAAAAAGAGGAGATACAAAAAATTACATTTCCATAGCTGGGCCACGCCCTCTTTGGATTCCCCGCGAGGATTAAAGCACACATGGCGTATACGTAATATGGGCTGGCACTGAACTCCTACCTGCGTCTAGCTAGTTTTATGTTTAATTTTTATAGGCTAAAATAAAAATTAAAATAAAAAATAAAACTTACTAACGACTTCCGCGGTAATCATTAACAAGATTTTTTTTTTCTAATAGGTGATTAAAATGAACTTAAAGTTTTTATGTGCAAATTAGAAATGCAAAAATTTCTCTTTTTTATGACAGTGCCTAACGAGTCAAAAATTTGGTAATTACTTAAGTTATCCCACTCTCTCTCTCCCCCTCAACTCTCTTTTTTTATAACAAATAATTTAGTCTGATATTTCTTAAATTTTTGTGTTTTTTTTTACGTTACGTTTGCAGCTTTGTTTTGCCTTCTTTTTATGGCGTTTTAGCATTTTAATGCCGCTGCCAGATCGTATGACAAGATAATGCCCAAGATATATGCGCCTTGTCAGACCCACAAACATATACACACACTATATCTGTAAATATTTCTTTTTTTTTGTTTTATTTTGCAAAAGGAAAATGGAACCAGACGCGCAAAAGGGAACTGAGGCAGAGGAAACACAGCACAAAAATGAAAAAATAAAATTTATTAATTCACAATAATAAATTGTTTTGTGTCTCTCGCTTTTCGATTTGTATCGAACGATAATTACAGGTTGCGCTTGTAAGAAGAAAAATGCCTTGCTCCTTCGTATTCCGTAACCCGTATATCCCCTATTTGAGATCCAGTCTGGGACTGGGCCCCGGACTTATTTTTTCGTTGTGTAATTAATTATGTGGACGCGCTAAAAAAATACAAAAAAATAAAAAAATTTAAACTAAAACTGAAACAGAAACGGAGAAAGAGTAAGTGTAAGAGTAAGAGAAACGAAATAAATACAAAATAAATATAAGAAACAGAAATTATCGGGGAGTTAGTTTGCTTTTGGTGGGGATAAGAAAACTGGTTTTGGCCAAAGCAATTTCCATTAGTTTTCCCTGACACTTGCAGCTACCGTTGGGGCTGCTCCGCTTGGACTCCAGTCTCCTGCTGCTTCCCCTTTGATATATTCATAAAATTTCCAGCTTACATTTGAATTCAAAATTTCAAATTCAAAGCCAACATTTGGGTAGGGTTTGTGGCAATTGACTGGAAATTAGATGCTTAATTTAACCCGTATTCAACTGTAATCGATGGCAACCATTAGTCAACAAATAGAGCGAGTTTTGGCCCAAATATAAACATATATAATTACCTGCAATTATGCAATTAAATCAGAATCAGTTTGGCGCCAGCTAAAACAGAGCAAGTGTCAAAGAAAAAAAAAATCAAAAATAAAGAAACCAAAGCCCAAGAATATCGGTAGCCCTTTTGCAGCCTGCATTTAGTCTAATTATGATAATTTTGCAGAACGCCTCGAGCCTGCAATCGATCAATTATACGTCGGCAGCGCACGGGAGTTGATTTAAACAATTTGCAAATTCGACATTTCGTCAACATGCTGCTGAACATCTCATCAAAACAATATAAAAATAATAAATAACAATAATTAAGTGCAATGAAGCCAGCAACATCACACAGAGCCAGCCAGCCAGCCAGCCAGCCAGCCAGCAGAGCACCACAATCAGGCGCGTCGTCAGTTGGCACGCAGCTTCGCAGCTCTCTCTCTTTCTTCCTCTGTTGGTCCCATCTCTTTCGGGCATCCCTGTAGCCATCTCTTTCCCCATGTTGGCACCCTCTTCAGGTTAAACACAGGTTTCGGCCACGGCAGCAGCAACAGTTGGAGCTTAAAAGCAACACCCTCAACACTCTCGATAGGATGTGGATGCGGATGTCGAGAGAGCAGCTTCGGCAGGAGCTAAACTTGGACTTGGAGCAGGAGCAGAAGATGGAGCTGGAGCTGGAGGAGTGTGTAATCAAGGTAGGTAGTCATTATATGGTAAGTTGGGCCTTACCCTGGAATTTATGTATAGTATTCTACAATATGTTGGCGTTGATTGCGCATTTTCCTTCCTCAAAACCACTCACAAAATAGCCTCTTTTACTTTGGGATCCAAGCCGAGGCTTCAGCTTTTGGGAAGATTTCACTTTGATAGCTCTATTAAATCGCCTGCAAACTAAATTTCATCTAAGAC
The DNA here is from genome assembly GCA_008042485.1 of Drosophila mayri. NCBI lineage: Eukaryota > Metazoa > Arthropoda > Insecta > Diptera > Drosophilidae > Drosophila > Drosophila mayri. The sequence goes on along the minus strand of VNJN01000325.1, from coordinate 73,315 downwards.
AATCGTTTAAGTGAACTGAGTTTGGGAGATGCGGAATATGATCATCGGATCTTTGTTTAAGGCTTCTTAATACATGCAAAAGTGATCTTTATTTGATATTATAGATCTTTTATTATAGGCAGTAGATATCATGAAGAGTTTTAAGTTTGATTTAGCAGATCTTAAGGCAACTTCAACTCTAGGTTAGCTTAAATTTATGCTTAAGAGTCAGGACTTTTTTAAATAAAAGTTTTCAGTTTTATTTATGGCTTTCGAAATTATCTAGAATATAAAAATTAATCAAAAAGTTTAAGTAATTTCCTCAAGTACTTCAAATTTCTATTTACCACATTAGTTATTCGCCAGCTGTTTCCTTGCTTAGCTTTACAGTTCAATTTGCAGGCCTTCAATGAAGTGTCTCGAATTCCCCCAGGGCATCAGGTCATCATCAACACTAAGGCGCAGCAGATCAAGATCGAAAGGATCGAAGCATGGTCATGTTTCTGGATGCGTGCAGCTTAATTTACTGAATAATTATTGTTATTAAACTCACAAAGGGGGGATCAACTGAATGACTGACTGATCGCCCAAAAACTTCGGGTGATGAGTGATATCAATAAATTTGCTGATTGATTTGGAAACTCGGGAGGGCATTATCTTGGCTTCCTTCCTTCCGCTGACTGCTCTCCGCTTGGACACTTAACGGCTACCGTGTGTCAGGATAAGCAGCTTTGGCCAGCGCCTAGCGTGCTTTTCCCTGTCGCCGCGGGGCTTCCAAAAAGGGGGAACTGCAAAGGGAATATATATATGGTAGTTGTACAGAGAGAGAGAGGCTCAGACTCAGAGTATCTGCTGCTGTTGCTTTTTGTTGTCTGGAACGCAACTCGGACGTCTACGACCCACTTCAAAGTGATTTACGATTCTGGGCCACGCCCTCGCCTAGCAATTTAGAGGAACGAACTTGGACTCCTCAACCTCTCGGCCTTAGCCACCACTCCAGGCCACTCCACTCCACTACAATCATCACCAGTCGCCGGCCCCCTTGGCGGCTGCTTTCGTTGTTTTGACGCATAACTTGTACTTTTACTCGAGCACCAGAGACAAACGGCAACGGCATAGGCAACGGCATAGGCAACGGCCACGGAGCCACAACGACAACGTTGCCAACAACATTTACATTCGCATTCATGAGCCAAGGGGTTTGGGGGCAGCTGGGTGTCGTTGCTCCCAGCTCCCAGCTCCCAGCTCCCGGGCTTCCTTTGTTCCCCAGCTCCCTGCTACCAGCTCCGAGCTCTGGATTTGTCTGAATCGTATTTTGATATCCGCAAAATAGCCTCGAGTAGTTTCAGTTCCTGCGGTTTCCCCCCAAGTATATCTCCCGTATTCGGCGGGGGTTAGTTTTATTTTATGCCGCAATACATTCGCTATGAAATCCATTTTATTTTGGGTAAAGAAGTCAACCACCAAATAAATAGTCCACAAATAAAGTGACTCCACTAATGGAGCAATTTTGTTAAGAGTTTTACCATTTAAAGCTGGACATAAAGCTGACTTTAGGAGGGATAAACTTCAAAGGTGCTAAAGAAATGAGGTTTTTAATTTTGGTTTTGTTTTCAGTATTTATATTGTTTAAGGAGAATACTATTATAGCATTTAAATAGTTATTTTCTAATTAATTAAAAATTTTTATTTAAATTTTGAATAGATTTTTAAACATTTTTTTCGATTCGAAATTCCAAAGTAGTTGGAAAGATTAGAAAATATCACTAGCTTCCATATTAAACATTAAATTTTAAAATATATTTATCTAAATATAGATTATATTTCTACAAATTTCTAATAAAAGAATACTGTTTTATAGTTAAATCATTGATTAAATAAATATATAATTTTAAAAGAAAAATAAATGGATTTGGGTAGCCTGAAATTTATCATCTTATAATAAATATATTGAAGTCACAATTTAAATTCAAAAAGAATTTATATTTTGAACTAAAGAAAACCGCAAAACCGCAACAGTTTCCTTCCTGATGACTAATCGAATATCTCATAAATTAAAACCAATTCCCATTAATTCTGTTACCATAAATCAAACAATTCTAGCAAAGTTTGTGTTTCTTTTTTTTTTTTTTTTGGCAATTGCCTCTAATTTAAAATCGCTCTCTCCCGATTATATCATCGCTCCGATCCGACCGCCGTATATATGGTATGCTAATCAATTTCAGCTAAACTGTGCAATTAAGCGAGCGATTTTTAATTGAGATACTCGCGGGGGACGGAGCCATCAGCTAAGTAAAACTAAAATTAATTTGATGGCAGAAATCCAACTGTGATCGGGGTGCTCCTGTCGTCGCCTGTCATTTGTGGGTGTTGCAAAACAATTTCATTAAAAAAGCGCAATAAAAAATGAATGAGAGCTAAAAACAAAGCGAAAAGGGAGTAGGAAGAAAATCGCTCTCTTTCACAAGAGTGCAATTAAAAATTAAATTTTTAATTAAATGCATAAAAGTCGCGACTTTCAACGACTTTCAACTTCCAGCAATTGAGGGCCATTCAGGCGGCGGCGGTGGTGGGCGTGGCCACCAATTGAGGGCGAGGGGGGGGGGGGGGAAG